>CABHPP010139071.1:0-26212 GCA_902168425.1 Peromyscus attwateri | reverse complement strand
TAAGTGTGTGGAGTGATTTCTCCCTGGGATGGCATATTAATTCTAGAATAGCTGCACCTCCAGCTTTTGGAAAAATATTTCTGAGACAAGCTCTCCTATGTTGACTCTGGTGTCCTTGATCCTAATCTGTTGCTTTCCAGGGCAATGACCTGCTGTCCTTTATATTACAGCTTCTAAATTCTTAAATAAATGACTGTACCTCCTCAGAGTTTAAAATTATTTGTTTGAGTCATGTAGTCTAGCCACTGCAGTCACAGGAAATGGATTTGCATGAGGAGCATGGTTTCTGCCTTCAGACCAGAATAGGAGGAAAAGTTTATTATGTATACTGCAGAGAGAAACAGGATAGGCAATCAGCTGCTGGAATCACCATTATGAAAAAGGACCTGATTGTGGCAGGGGGAGTGATTTTGTAATTTTCCAGCATGTATTAATTCATGTTATGTAAATTAACAGAGACCATATTGGTGATGTTCATGTTGGGAAGCTACTTGGGATTCTCATGAGAGGCCCAGTAAAAGCAGTTTCCATTGTGCTCAGGTTTTCAAAGAAAACAAAAATGAGGAGAAAGGACACTTCATCATATTGGGGGCTAACGAACATTCAGCAGAAACCAACTGATGAGTGCGGTTTAGGTAATCAGCTGGAGTTCCCAATAGAGACATGCCCAGTGAAACTTTTTCACTATGGTTCTACCGCAGCATGACTCTTTGCAACAAGCTGGACTAACAAGTGGCTATACTGTGTAGAGTGGAGGGAGTCTAGAGTGTGTGAAGTCCTTAATGAGTGTGTATTTTTTACATAAGTCAGCCATTTGTAAAGAATCACAACCTTATACCTATGAAAAAAATGGAAAAGCTTCCATCAGTCACTCAGGGTGAGGATCAGAGAAATGTAATGCCATACCTCAGTGGTCTAAGTGTGGATATTGACAGTGTTTGCAAAAAGAAGTCCACCATATTTTTCTGCTCTGGATTTTACAGCCTGAATACTGTTCCCATACAGAGACTGCTCCTACCTTGTTAGCTAAACTTGTCTCCTTGATACAGATGTATACACTCAGCCCCACCTCCTTGTTTATTGTAGTCATAACTCCATCTCTTTGTTCAAGGGTATGCAGTAGCCCTGCACCTCTGTTCAACTAAACAATAAATGTGCTGAGCTTCTAGGGTGCTGAAGTTTCTCCATGTGAGACCCCAGAACAAACAGCCCTAGCTCTCTGTCTATGTGTCTGTGTGCCTGTCTTTTCTTCATTCCCTCACTGCTCCAGTCAAGTCCATTCCTGGAGCTATGCTGGATGGATGTGGCACTGTACCACTGATGCCAATGAATCCTTTTCACAAGTATCCATAAGCACCCAATAGCTCTCCCAGGGTGCCGTAAGTCCCCTTGAAATTGTCTTTAGCCAGGACTGAATGTAGTCTTATTCAGGTACAATGCAAGAACTACACTGTTGTGAGCTCATGATGAGAAAGGCAATGTAATACCAGAGCAGTTTTTCACATCCAACTTTTAGACTCTTTGAACTTCCTGCCTAGAGGGAGTGATGTAGATGTCCCATTTAGGGATAAAACCCCACACTGTATAATCCTTAGCACCTTGAGTAATCAAGGGTATCTGCCTTCACAAAAGGAGCTCCTCTGCTCAAGGTTGAAAGCAGATGTTGTCCCCAGACCACCAGATCTCACCCCATCTGGGATATGGTGCTTGGGACTTTATGTCAGTGCACATCCCTGATCCCTTTCTCTCTCTTGGTGCTCTTGACCCCACACCCTGACCATAAATGTATTTCTTCAAGTTTGTCATGACTTTCTATCAGTTTGTCTGTCACTTGAAGGGAACTCCAATAAAGACATGCAGAGGGGATAAAAGCAAACTTAGGTGAGACTTTGTTAAGTGGTAATTAACATTTTTTCAGAATTAGGACATTTAAATTCCATATTATTATATTCTTTATGCACAGTTTCTTTTGTCTAGCTTTCTCCACTTGAAATATTGCATATATCTTCCTTGTTAGCAAAATTCTTTAGGACCTATGTTGTCATCTTTGAACATCTTGTGAAAGAACTGGCATTTAAATAGATAGTTTATAAATTTCCAGGGACCAAACTTCTAGTGTGTGCACATGACTAAGACTCTGCTTTCACATTTAAGATTTACTTTGTCTAAAACAGTTTTGGAGAGTGAATCAAAAATAACATTTCACAGGCTGTTGCATGTTGCCATCTGTGCCATACATCATGATGACTGTCATCACAATGGTGGAAAGACATGTGATGCATGTTAAGAAAGCAATTCCTAATGAGGAGAGCAGAATCAGTAATCATCCACTAAGGTACAGCTCTTACATGTCCTACCACATCATCACTCACACTATTAGGAAGAGGGAGGTTAGGAGATCTGTGGGATCTACAGGAGATGGGAATAGGCAGGCAGAGAAGGCTGCCACAGGTGTTATGCTACAGAGCGGGGTATGAGATATGGGGTGTTGGATCTAGGGAGAATATCTGCAGGTGGTGCCTGCATAAGTTGAGGACTGCAATAAATCGATGAGTGGTGGGAGGGAGTTTAGGCAGGGATGGTCTCTGAGATCCTCAGGAAATGGCAGAAAGAGGAGATGGGGTAACTGGGTGTGGAGGGTGGCTGTAGCTGGTGTTCTGTTATAGTGCTAGGGATAAGACTTGGGGATTAGATTTAGAGGGGAAAAGGGAGTCTTCAGTTGGCTTACCTGTTTCCCTGGCCTGCTCAGCTTGTACATTCCCAGTGAATGCCTGCTAGAGTTGGAGGCTGGGATGATGGGATGAGTTGGGGGGAAGGAAGGTTGGAGAAGATCTTTGTGATACTTTGGGGATGGGGTCAGAGAGGAAAGCGAAACCACAAAAGATTTCCTGCTACAGAGCTGGGGATTAGACTGGTAGGATTGATTCTGGATGAACAGGAGAGGTGTGCATCCACCCTTAGTCTGCTTGTTGCCCTGGCAGGAACATCCTTGGGTTAGAGGGTGCCTCTTGGGGTTACTTAGTAGTGGAATGCTACCCAACACAAGAGATGCTATTTAGAACCTCCACAAAATTAACCCCAAATGAATCTTACACCTAAATGTTAAATTCGAAGTGCAGAACTTCTAGAAGATACTAGAGAAACTAGGCCTCTCTGTAACACAAATCTTAGAAGATCTTATAAATAAAAAACAAAAACAAAAACAAAACCCTGGAGACAGATATTGGGGTGAAAGCTGAAAGATCAAAGAAACAGAACAAGCCATCTACGTTCTTACCTCTACCAAATCCTCAACCTCAAGAGAGAGACTTCCTGTTTACTCATGCCTTATATACCTTTCTGTGCCCTGCCATCTTCCTTCCTTCCTAGTGCTGGGATTAAAGGCATTTACCACCATTCCTGGCTCTGTTCCCATTGTGGACTTGAACTCAAAGAGATCTGGATGGACCTTTGCCTCTCAAATGCTAGGGTTAAAAGTGTGTGCTTTTTAACCACTGTCTGACCTCTATGTTTAATATAGTGGCTGGCTTTGTCCTCTGATCCCCAGGCAAGTTTATTAGGGTACACAATATATCACCACAGCTCTCCAAGCTTGGCAACCTGCCTAGGGTCTACAGAGCTTTCTGTAAGGCACTGGTGTATACAGAAAAAGACAGAGCTCCTTCTTTAAAAGGAGAGCTGGTAATGGTCTGGGGTCAGGGCCTTTGGGAAGGGGTTGCTTCTGTTCCTAGACACCTGATTCTTTCCATACATGGGAACACAGTTATCAGTCCCAAGGCCACTGTGTACTTTGTTTATAATGTTTGTGGGGAGAGTGCAGGTGCTCAGCAGACACACTGGTGAGCAAGGGGCTACTGTCCCCAGACAGAGAGGAGCAGCTGGCTGAGCCACTAGAGCTGGTTTGGTTAGTCCTCTTTGGGACTGGGTGGGAGCCAGCACCCAGAGACAGAGTCCTGTGTGGTTCTGCATGGCCCTGTGTCATCCTTGCAACTCCCTGGGCTAGGGTGGCACCCTCTGAATAACTTCATTTCTGGGGTTGCATCTGTGCCGAGCATTGAAAGGGACTGTGCTTAGAAATATCCTTGTTCTTGAGCTCACTATGAAACTGAGGCACCTGTAGTGTTTACATTTTAGCTATGGAAGGCAGACTTGCCAAACTTGGAGAGTCCTGGTCTCTTTAGTATCTTCCAGAAGTTCTGCACTTTTAACATTTAACATTTAGATTTAGGATCTGTCTGGAGTTAATTTTGTTCAGCTTATAAACAGTTTCTCCTATGTAGAGTAGTACTCCACTGCTAAACTGATATAGAGGAGTAGAATTGATGGTAATAAAATTGATAGTATAAGGATTTTCCAATCTGTAGGAGACATTAAGTCACATAAAGTAGAATTTAGCAAAGGGAGGGCTGCCTCCCAAATACACCAAAGATAAACTATTAGGCTAACCAGGCCTTTTAGAGATTAGGACGCTAGGGTATAAATATTTGTCCACTGGGATTAATCAGCCATTAAGCTACATTCCCATAATAAAGGAAAAAACCTTGATTTACAACCAGCCAAAAGCCTCCCTCCCCCATCAAAGAATAGGCCTCTAACATGCTGCTCAAGGGACAATTACAGGGTAACAACCAACATTAAGTCCTGTGTGCCATAAAGATATATTAATTTTAGAACAGCTGCATCCCCAACCTTTTTGAAAAGTAGTTTGAGTCAAAGTCTCTGATGTTGATTGAGGTGAACTTCAATCTTGTCTGTAGCCTTGCAGGGCATTGCCCTTACTGTCCTTCTGACTAACCACCCTAAATTCTTGGATTACAAGTCTGCAGCACCACAGAGTTCTAAAATTACCAGTTTGAGTCACGTAGTGGACTGTCCATTATAGAACAGGAAAAGGATTTGTGTGTGAAACATGGCTTCTCCCTATAGACTAGAAGAGGAGGAAGTGTACTGTCTGCACTGCATGGGGAAATAGAGTAGACAATAGTTAGATCACAGACTGAAGGTTAAGGCAGTAAGCTGCATGGGTCTCCATCATAAAGAAGGATCTGGTGGGGCACAGTGAGTGATTTTCTGTGTAATTTCCCAGCATGTATTAATTCCTTCCATACCCATGAAGACAGACAGAATTGGTGGGTGTACAATTTAGGGAGGGTAATTTCAACTACTGAGTACTCAGTTTCCAATTAGCAAACTCTCCTATGTAGATAATGTGCAGTCCTTATTGATACAGTTAAGTCAGCTGAGAGGTTTGAGACACAGGCCATTGTCTGTAACTCTGTCAGTTTACAGCACTCAGCAGTAACATTTTATATGGTACCAAGTCATATAATGTCTTATTAATGATATTCTCTCTACCAGGGAAGGGCCTAGTCTTTTTTAAAGTCAGTATAGCTAAGTATTCTTCCAATTATTTTTATCTCTTTAACAAGTCAATTTTTGGTATCACTTTTTAAATTTCATTTTTTAAATAAATTTCATTTATTAAGAGATTTTCTATTTATTTTAAATACCAACCACAGATTCCCCTGTCCTCCCTCCTCTTGCCCCCCAGCCTTCCCTCCCAACCCACCCCCCCATTCCCACCTCCTCCAAGGCAAGGTCTCCCATGGGGAGTCAGCAGAGCCTGGTACATTCAGTTGAGGCAGGTCCAAGCCCCTCCCTGGACCAAGGCTATGCAAAGTGTCTCACCATAGGCACTAGGTTCCAAAAAGCCAGCTCATGAACTAGGGACAGGTCCCGATCCCACTGCCTGGGGGCCCCCTGTAAAATTCAAGCTAAACAACTGTCTCGCTTATCCAGAGGGCCTAGTCCAGTACCATGAGGGCTCCTCAGCTATTGGTCCACAGTTCATGTGTTTCCACTAGTTTGGCTAGTTGTCTCTGTACTTTTTTCAGTCATGGTCTCGATATCCCTTGCTCATAGAATCCCTCCTCTCTCTCATCGATTGGACTCCTGGCACTCCGCCTGGAACCCCGCCATGGATCTCTGCATTTGTTTCCATCAGTCACTGGATGAGGTTTCTATGATGACAGGGTATTCAGCCATCCTGTCACCAGAGTATGCCAGCCTTATATTTAAGGCATATCCGCATTGTCCTTAAAATTTTATTTTCTTTAAATGCATTTCTGCTCTAATCTCTATTTGTTTTTATTGTCCAACATTTCCCAGTCATTAAGAACTTCATTCCATTTTTTAAGTGCTCTCTCTCTCTCTCTCTCTCTCTCTCTCTCTCTCTCCCTTCCTTCCTCCCTCCCTCCCTTCCTCCCTCTCTCCCTTCCTTCCTTTATCTATATCAGTTTAGAACAGTGTTTCTTAACCTGTGGTTCACAACTCCTGGGGTCAAAGACCCTAACACAAGGGTTGCCTAAGGCCATTAGAAAACACAGATGTTTATAAGTCATAAAAGTATCAAAATTACGGTTATGAAATAGCAATGAAAATAATTTTATAGTTGCTCATCACCACAGGATTCCAAACTGTATTAAAGATTGCAGCATTAGGAAGGTTGAGAACGACTAGCTTAGGGCAATGTATCCTGTACCTCAAACTTGCCTCACAGAATATATTTGAGAATTGCTTTGAACAACTAATCCTGATCCTGTTGCCCAGTGCTGGGAAGACAGTCTTGCAACTCCTTCCAGGCTGGTTTCATTTCCAGGATCCTGCAGTTTGTGTTTTCTTTTTCCATTTTCAGGTCTTAAATAGTTTTGTTTCCCTTAACTGTTTTTTCTTGGCTTTATTTTGGGAGTTTATTGGTGTCCTCTAACTGTTTGTGTTTTCCTGTCTTTCTTTGAGGGATTTATTGATTTCCTCCAATTGTTTGTGTTTTCCTGAATTTATTTAAGGGATTTATTCATTTTCTATTTAAGGACCTCTGTTATCTTCATATAGTTGGTTTTAAGGTCTTTTTCTTGCATTTCAGCTATGTTGGCTTAGTAACTGCTGTGATAGTATAGTTGGGCTTTGGTTGTGACATATTTCCCTGGCTGTTATAGATTATGTTTCTATGCTGGTGTCTAGGCATCTGGGTGTGGGCAGTTATAGGTCTAGGTGCTAATTTCTGGCTTCATTTTTGTTGGGTGGGAGTTTTGTTCCTGGGTTTCTGTTTGCTGTCTGGAGTTTCAGAGTGTGTGTTTGCTGAATGTTGCCTTTTTTGCTAGGTTCTTAGCTGATGTGTTCAAGGGAGAATGCTTATTGGTGTTGGAGGCTAGGGGAATGGGAGACCAGGCAAGATTGTCCTAGGGATCCACAGGAGGTGTGGAGGGGAGGGTAAGCTGCCTCTGGTACTCTATTCCAGTTCTAGTGGCAACTGTACAAATTGGGTTTGGGGTAATAGATAATGTAGTAGGTCTGTGGAGAGCCTACCTGGTCTTCTTGCAGATGTGGTAAGTTGTGGTAAGAGCAGGGGTTGTTTGCCTGAGTTGGAGGCTGGGATACAGAGATGAGGCAAGAAGGGAAGGGCAGGTGGGGATGGTCTGTAGAATCCACAGGAGACTTGAACAGGGAGAAGTAGCTGCAGCTGGTGTTCTGTTACAGCCCTAGGGGCAACCCTGAGTATTAGGTCTTGAGTAACTGTGGGTGTCCAGCCGCTATTTTTATGATCAGGGTACTCTTGAGCAGGGAGAAGTGAGAAATATTTAGATAGAAAGAGATACCTAGACTATGAGAGGAAAGACAGAAACACAGGATAGTCTCGGGAGGGCCTGGGTCAAAATCCACCAGCCCCTTCTGTCCCTTCTAAAGGGCTTTTAAAGGAATGCCAAGGGGTGGAGCAAAAGACCTCCCCCCAGTATGGCCAAGTGCAGACCATCCCAAACACCCGGTAACTGTGCATGTGGTCAAGCCATCACCTAATGCAGCCCTGCTGTGTAAAACAAGCTCAAATCTCACTAGGAAACCTTTGTGGGCTCTCACAGCTAGCAGAGAATAGGGAAGGTCCATGGGCAACCTACCTGGTCACCTACCCAACATCTTAATACTGATTCATCAGATTCCCAGGGATCATTTATTTACTTACTTATTTAGATTTTTGTTGTTGTTAATCTGTGAAAGACTTAATAGTTTTTTTTTTGGTTTTTTTTTGTTTTTTTTTTTGGATAAAAAGTACAATGTGGGCTGGGCATGTCACTCAGCTAGTATTCTTCAGGTTGACCTGAGTTCATATACCAACACCCAAGTGGGGAGGCTCATAAACACCTGCTACTCCTGATCCATGGGATCTGACACCCTCTTCTTGGGTATGTCACCTGTACACACATGGAAAACATTTTCTCACACATATACAAACATACACATAAAATGGGGATAAATTTGTTTTCAAAAGTGCTTGTGACTTAAAAAGCAATTAGAGTAAAACAGGTTGCTTTAGGTGCATAATACAAATCATACAATGTTCATTTAAAAATCTGTTACCTTGTGTTTGGTTTGAAAACATTTTCGTTTCCTCACTCTGATGCAGAGTTACATCCAGTCTTCAATCATAGGAAACAAAATGGTTTCTAAGTTATCCTAATAGACATCCTTTTCTTTATCAAAAAAGAATGGGATATTTTCTACAATGTAGAAACATCAGAAAGCTTCAAGCAAATCTATCCAATTTTGGTAGAACATCCCTCCTCACCCAACCCCAACCCATTTTCTATTATTACAAAGAGAAGAACTGGAGTGCACAGGGTGAGTTGTGCTCAGTGATTTTTTTTAATTTGGCTAGAACCTTGTAGTTCTAGTTTAAGGGATCATGTTAAATTTGTAGGTCTGTCTTTGTGTCTCCTTTTGTCAGTGGTGCCATCTATGTTGTGTGATTTTATTAGCTGTAGTCTAACTATATTGATGTTTCTCTGGAAAATGATGGGCCTTTAGCTATTTTTGTATTCTAAAAAATTACTGTTATCAGTTCCTTGAGTTTTTGTTTGGTTTGGGGACTTTCTGTGGAGAAGCAGATTTAATTTTCTCTTCTTGATCTTAGAGGCTTACCTCTCCTCATTTCTTGGCATATATTTGTTTCCCAGTTGTTACTATCATCAGTATTTGCATTTTTGCTATTTATTTCTGTGGCTAGTACATTGGTTTATGTCTTTTAAAACATTCTTGTATATTACTGTCTCTGTGTCGTAGTTAGCTCCAGCTGTCAACATGTCATAGCCTGCCATCATCTGGTGGAACATCAATTGAGGATGTACCCCCATCAGAATGGCTGGTTGCTCTGTTTTTGAGAGGTTGCATTGACTGATGATTGATGTGTGAAGTCCCTTTCACTGAGGGTGGCAATATCCCTAAGAAAGTAGGCGTGGGCTGGATAAGAGAGCTACCACAGCATGATACAATGGCCAAGTAACAGAGAAATCTAGGAAACAAAGTTTCCCCATGCTTTTTGCCGTCAGTTGCTAGCTTAAGTTTCTATCCTAAGCTCCCACAATGATAGATTGTGATCTGACAGAATCAACCAAATAAACCCATTCATTACCTGAGATGCTTTTGGTCAGAGAATTTAATCCTAGCACCAGAGAAGCAAGTTGAAAAGAAATAGTACACAAAAAAATGATTTTGTTCCTGGGCAGAACCTGGGAATGTTATCTTTTAGAGGAATGTGGAGGATATCAGGACATTGGATAGTGAAAGCCATAGAAAGCTGTACATAGAGCTTAATCAGCTGTTCTTCTAGGACCTGGAAGATAGGAGTGTTGAGAGTAATGGCAGACAGTGGAGGTCAGTGGGAAATAGACTCCATGATAAGTTAAGCTAGAGGTCATTTGTGTGATATTTTGGTCCCAAACTTTTCTTATGCCCATGGCCTGAAAAATTGTGTAAGGCAGAATTAAAAAATAATGGGCTGAGGTGGGTGTGGTGGTGCTGACTTTAATCCCAGCACTCAGGAGGCAGAGGCAGGTGGATCTTTGTGAGTTTGAGGCCAGCCTGGTCTACAAAGTGAGTTCCAGGACAGCCAGAGCTGTTACACAGAAAAACCCTGTCTTGAAAAACAAAAAGAAAAAAAATAATGGGCTGATTTCTTATATGGAATATTGAAATCTCTTAGATGGCTATTACCGATGACTCATTGAGACCTATAGTGAAAAAAAGCAACAAGTGGGGCAGAAATAAATGAAAATCTGTGAGTTGTAGGGAAAAGCAGCACTAGGTAGTTTCAGATGGCAGCCAAGTGCTGAAACAGGAAGGAATTTTCAGGGAGATCATCATCATTAAAGATATGACCTTGCTCTATGTTGGAAACCTAGCAAGGTGCCTTCTATGCCCCCAATTAATGGAAGGATTATGCAAAGTGTTTCCTAGTCCCAGGAAGCAACTTCATACAAAACCTGCTGCAACTCAGGACCAGGCATGGCAGGGTCCATTACAACTTAGAAGCCAAATTTGGAGGAATCATCAATGTTGTACTAGTTCTGGAAACAAAAAAAGATGCAAAATTTCAGGTCATGGATTTTTAGTCTGTGGTTTCAGTTCAGCACTGTTGTGGGCATCTGTGTTTGGCAGAGTCAGAGCCCCAGTGAGGAGATTGTGAAAGTTCATTGCATGGTGCTATTAAGATAAAGCCTGGGCTGTATTTTGAGACCATAAAATGTTGAAATAGCCAAGCTATGAGACATCTGCCAGGGAGAGCTGCATATATAGAGTGGAAGTAACCAAAGAGAGAGATGTGTGAGAAGTTGCAGAGATAGGGCCATCTAAGCCTTTTAAAATTGAATCCCCATGTGTCTGAGACAGAGCTACAGGACTTGATTGTTGCCCTGCTGGATTTTAGTTTTGCCTTAGCCCAATCATCCCTTATTATGTACCTATTCCTCTCTTTTGGAATAGGAATGGGTATTTTGTACCATTGTATATTGGAAAGATTTGACTTGTTTTCTAATTTTACAAGATGTCACAGTCAAGAGCTTTTCTTGAGTGTCAGATGAGACTTTGGATGTTTGTACAACATAGGGGTTGTTGTAGACTCTGAGGATCATTAAAGTGACTAAATGCATTTTCTTCATAAATGACCATGAGCCTATAGTGATTTGGGTCAGGATCTATTTGATTGAATGAAAAACCTCCCAAATAGATGATGTATTTGAACATGTATCTCTTTGGTGGGTCTTTTTGGGGATGATTGTGCAACCTTTAGTAGGAGGACCCTTTCTGGATGAAATTCCTCATTGGGGATGGGAGATGGGTGTCTATAGCCTCAACCCATTTCCCTTTCTTTGTGTTTACTGTGTTGTGGTTGAAACTGATCAGCCAGCTTTCTTCTTGTGGTGTCATGACTTCACCACCATTATAGACTATATCCCTAAATCACATAAGATACAGTAGAAGCAATTGTTATTCAATGCTAAACCATTTTGCTAGCCTGCTGGGGTTTTTGTTTTGTTTTGTTTTGTTTTGTTTTTTGTTTTTGAAAACATGGTTTGTCTGTGTAATCTTAGCTCTCTTGAAAGTAGCTCTGTAGACCAGGGTGGCCTCAAACTCAGACTCCTGACTTTAGCTACCAAGTGCTGAGATTAAAGGTGAGCCAAACATTCCAGGGTTTTGTTTTGTTTTTATATTATTGGGTGATGGGCCTAAAATGTAGGTTTTTGTACATGTGAAGTATGTGCTGTTGTACTGAGCTTCACCAACATTGTGAGTTTTGAAATTTTGCAGAGGGTATCATTATCTTTCCTAGGATGGCATGTATTCATGACACTAATACTGCCTGAGCCTTCTGAGTCATTGGATTGCAAGTGTGTGACATTCTTCCTGTCTATTGTATTTGTTTTGAATTTTTTAAAATGAATATGAGTCTTTTGTCTGTATACATGGATATGTACCCCATGGGTGCCTGATCCTCACAGTAGTTAAAAGATGGTCTTAGAACCCCTGAGCTTGGAATAATGGATAGTTGTGATCCCCCATGTAAGTATTGGCAATTGAGAGCACCTACATACAAAACCAGCAAGAGCTCTTTACTGCTGAGCCATCTCTTCCTGCCCTATGTTGATTATTTATGATCATCATTTACATTGCTCATGTTTTCAGCTGTCCATTTTCACCTGTTTAAATATGCAGTACCTTTTAGGAAGATCTTATTAATGTCACAGTTTAGACAGGCACTTCAGGTTTCTAGAAGATGAATATAGAACTGGAGTGAATGCATAACTCTTTGTAGGAACTTCAGTAAAAAAACAAAACAAAACAAAAACCTTTGAGTTCTTTCTATTGTTTTTGTTTGTTTGATTGATTGATTTTTGCAGGGGAGACAGATTCTTAATATATACTTCTGGCTGTGTGGAATTGTTTGCATAAATGAGGGTTACATTCAACTCAGAGGTAGACATACCTGCCTCTACTTTCTGAGTCCTAGGATTAAAGGCATTAGCCAATACACACAGCTTGCCCATCAATTTTTTTTTGTGTGGTTAGTGATTGTTCATAGAATTTCTTTAATGTATACTCAGTACTGTTGATCTGTTTGCTTGTCTGTCTGTTAATAGGTATTTCTCTCACAAGGCAATATCACATTCACAGGGTGCAGAAATGACAGAGGTGACCCTCCTATTCAGTTTCCTTATAAAGTAACTTAATGATTACATTAGAACTTCTGTGTCATGGGAACCATGAAATTATTTGACTATATTTTCAAAGAAGTATACATTTACAATGTTATCAGTATCACTTTCTTTTGTATACATGTATGGGATGTTATAGAATGCAGTGACTTATGACGATGTGCATGTTGACTTCAATTGCGAAGAGTGGGCTTTGCTGGATCCTTCCCAGAAGAGTCTTTACAAAGATGTGATGCTGGAGACCTATAGGAACCTCACTGCTATAGGTAAGACTAAATTTTCCTTCACATTTTAAAATAAGGGAGTGACTGTTTCTTGCTTATTAATGCTCTTCTGTAATTATGGTTGAAACAGAGGAAGGATGATGTGAGTAAATCAGGCATGGTTCTAAGGTTCACTGAAGATAATAACTTAAATTTTGCGCAATTTTCAATAATATACATTTTCTGTTACTATATTTTAGGGTACAAATGGGAAGATCATAATATTGAAGAACATTGTAAAAGTTCTAGAAGACATGGAAGGTAATTTTTATGTGCAAGCTAAATATGTAAATATTGTAAATATGTCTCTGAAAAAATTTTAATGTGTCTGGAAGTTTGAAAGAAAGCAACCATGTAAATATACACAGCTTAAAGTGCATTGATGATTATTAAATTCTCACAAAACTATATACCTCAATGTGAAGTAGGTGAATTGTGTTTGCAATGATTTACTTTAAGAAAGAAGACAAGAAAACAATGCCTTAATAGATATTACCATTTGATTTATAACCTCATGAGAACTGTGCTGTAGAACTGCCTGCCAATCCTTTTAGTTTCATACCACTCATATACAAAAGGTATGCACATTGAATAGGTGATATGTCCAAAACCTTCTAATAAGCAAATAGTCCATAGTAAAGCTTGTGTTACTCATATACTTTTTGTGATTTTGCTAAATTTAGTGAGAGGAGGGATAGAGTTAAGGGCCAATGGGGGGTTGTTGTGGATAAACCTTAATCCCTATACCATATGTCTTTGAGGACCAGGAAGTCAAACTGTGTGAATGCAAGGTGGGAACCTTTTATTTGTTATTCTCCCTTTAAAAGTATATCATATGTCACTCTGAATACAAGCCATAGGAACACAAGGATATCGAAAGAAGCCACATACACCTCTCCCTCTCAGAATAATTACAAGATATGTAGTAGTCCCCACTTTGAATATACTTGTTAAATGTGATTCAAGTTTACAAGTAATTGCTTTTCCAGCTTCATTAGAAACACATCAACAAACTCACATTACAGAGAAGCCCTATGAATACTAGGAATGTGTAAATACTTCTGTTTATCCTGGTTCAGTTTGCAAATGTAGTATGACTCACACTATAGGAGAATTTGTGAATGCAATATGTGTGGTAAAGCTCTGAGTTTTTTCCAGTTCTCTTCAAATATGTGAAAAATCTCATATAGGAAAAACATGCTATAAATGTGAATGATGTAATAAAGGATCTTACTATCACATCTATATTCAAAGATGCAAAACAACCCTTAATGAAGGGAAATGTGAGTGTAAACAAAGTGATAAAACATTAAGATGTGATTCCTCTTTACAATTAGACCAAATTGTAAAATTAGTTCATAAAGATATATTCAAAAATGTAATGAATGTGGTATAGCTTTTACATGTGCCAATTATCATTGCAGGCATGAAAGAAGTCATACTGGAGAGAAACCTTCTGAATATATTCAAAGTGTTAAAGCCTATGCATATCTTAATAATCTTCAAAGGCATGAAAGAATCCATACTGGAGAGAAACCCTTCACATGTGGTAAAGCCTTTTCACGGGACAGTAGTCTCCAAACACATAAAAGATCACACACTGGAGAGAAACCCTATGAATGTAATCAATGTGGTAAAACCTTTGTACATCATAGTCATCTTCTAATGCATAAAAGAACATACACTGGAGAGAAAGGCTATGAATGTAATCAATGTGGTAAAGCCTTTTCACGACAGGGTAATCTTCTAACCCATAAAAGAATACATACTGGAGAGAAACCCTGTGAATGTAATCAATGTGGTAAAGCCTTTTCACAACACTGGTATCTCCAAATACATAAAAGAATACATACTGGAGAGAAACCCTACAAATGTAATCAATGTGGTAAAGCCTTTTCACGACAGAGTAATCTTTTAACCCATAAAAGAACCCATACTGGAGAGAAACCCTATGAATGTAATCAATGTGGTAAAACCTTTGCATTTAGTGGTAGTCTCCAAAAACATAAAAGCACACATACTGGAGAGAAACCCTATGAATGTAATGAATGTGGGAAAGCCTTTTCACAAAAGTGTCATCTCCAAACTCATAAAAGAACCCATACTGGAGAGAAACCCTATGAATGTAATCAGTGTGGGAAAGCCTTTGCATGTCACAGTCATCTTCTAACACATAAAAGAACACATACTGGAGAGAAACCCTATGAATGTAATCAGTGTGGGAAAGCCTTTGCATGTGACAGTAGTCTCCGAGTACATAAAAGATCACATACTGGAGAGAAACCCTATGAATGTAATCAGTGTGGTAAAGCCTTTGGACGTTACAATCATCACCTAATGCATAAAAGAACACATACTGGAGAGAAACCCTATGAATGTAATGAATGTGGGAAAGCCTTTTCACAAAAGTGTCATCTCCAAATTCATAAAAGAACCCATACTGGAGAGAAACCCTATGAATGTAATCAATGTGGTAAAGCCTTTGCACATCATAGTCATCTTCTAAGGCATAAAAGAACACATACTGGAGAGAAACCCTATGAATGTAATCAATGTCAGAAAGCCTTTGCATGTAACAGTAATTTCCAAATACATAAAAGAACTTATACTAGAGGGAACCCTGTGAATGTAATAAATGTGTTAAAGCCTTTGGACATCACTGCAATTTTTGAAATCATGAGAAAAAAACAAACTGCAGAGAAACCCTATAAATGAAGTCAGTGTGGTAGGGTTTTGCACTTCATGGTAGTCTTTATATAAGAGTAGAAAAGTTTTACTCTAAAGCATTCTGTTAAATGCAATCATTCTTTTAAAGCCTGTGCATATCACAATAGTCTTTGAGGATGTGAAAAAACTCATAATGAAGGGAATCTGGTTATAAAGGATTTGGTAATATCTTTAGCCAACACATTTACATTACACAAGAGTATTCTGGAGAAAAAACATCTGACAATGTTAACAATCTGTTTAAGCACTACAATGCCTCTTTATTTTGTTTGTACCTGCAAACTCATGGATGAAGCCCTACAATTTAAATAATAAAGTAACCTTTTAGATTTCATACATCTCTTCAGTGACATGAAATAACTAATTGAGGAATAAAACTTTACAGATGTGTATCTGTGCCTTTTTTGTTGGTGTGATAAAACATGTCTACTTCAGCTTATGAAAGAGTTTAATTTGACTCTTGGTTCCAGAGGGATACAGGATCACCATGAAAATGGCATGGCAACAAGTATTAGACATGGCATATATAGCAGGAGACTAAGATCTCACATCCTCAACCTGCAGCATGAACCAGAGAGTGGGAACTGGAAAAAGTGTACAGATGTGAATTATGAAAGCATACCCCCAGTTACATATTTCCTCCAGTAGGCATTGTATGATATTTTTTGTGTTCTGACAAATAAAGCTTTCCTGGAGATCAGAGGGCAGAGCTAGCCACAAGTTAACCATAGAGGCCAGTCTGTGGTGTGTCACACTTTTAATCCCAGCAATTGGAGGCCCATGCCTTTGATCCCAGCAATCAGGAGGTGGAGATGGGAGTATAAGGTGGGTGCAGACAGGATCTCAGCCCTCATTTTGTCTGAGGCTCTGAATAGATAAGAAATCACTAGTGGCTGCTCCTTTGCTTCTCTAATCTTTCAGGTTATTACTCCAATATTTGACTCCTGGTTGTTATTGATAAAATGAATTAGGGTCACACTTCATCTGGTGCCCAACTTTTGGGGCATGAATTCATGAAAAAGCCACTTGCCTATACCTTTGTAGCCACTGTCACACACCATAGCTACACATGGGGGTTCCCACCAGAGCCACTGCCTCACAGGCTAGGTTTTCCTCCCCCCCCCCCAAGCCCTCTAAGCAAGTTTGGGATTTTTCTGTTGCAGCCTCTCTGCAACAAACTCCACAGGCACTTGGGCTCCAAATCCCACTGCTGTGTGATGTCATTCTGTGTACTGTGACTATGTGTTGCTATGATTGGTTAATAAAGAAGCTTCTCTGGCCTATGGTGAGTCAGGTTATAGCCAGGCAGGAAATCCAAGAGAGAGAGACAGGAAGAAGAAAGGCAGAGGCAGAGAAGACAGCCTGCTGTCCAAGGAGCAATGTCAGCAGACTGATGCTGGCATGGCCACAGGCCATGTGGCAAAACATAGGTTAATAGGAATGGGTTAATTTAAGATGAAAGAGTTAGCTAGCCAGAAGCTTGAGCCATAGGCCATACAGTTTGTAATATAAGCTTCTGTGTTTTTACTTGGCACCAAGCAACTGTGGGATGTGGATGGAAGAGATTCGTCCTGACCTCAGGGCCAGGCAGGACCAGAGGAACTTACAGCTACATTTGGCACCCAGATGTGGTAGCAAGAATTTCCATCCAAAACCCGAGAAAGCTTTTAAAAAAGGATCCTAAAACAGCTAAAAACACCTTCCTAGTTTTGTCCTTCAGGCAAGCTATGATACAGAGACACCAAGGTATATGGACTTGAGCTACAGTATGGTGGGTTCACAGTGTGTAGGCTTGACCTACAGCATGGTAGATTTCTGTTGCGGTACACAGAGCTGTCTCCAAGCCACACAGTGCACTGCATGGTGAATTTAGCTTTTGCTAGTACAGACAAAAAAAGTTTCTGGGCTACATGTTCCTTGATGGAGGCATAGACCCACTGCTTCCCAGAGTTGGCAGTGAGCAGGGCTCCCAGAGCTGGTGGTAAACATACCACTGCCATGTTGGGATGCTGAGAGGGCTGGAGTCAGCAGTCAGGGCTGTGGCTTTTGTCCTAACCACACAGCTTAACAGTTGAAAATCTCTCTTGGCCATAAAAGGATTATAGGTTTACAATAAAGGCAGATTCAGATGGAATAAAACTTTAAATGGTTTACAGTGTGTGTAAAAATATATGTAGACTTGGGAGAGAGAGAAAATGAATATAGACAGTTATATAAAGAAATAGTTTTAAAAATATTAAAGAGACAATAAGAATAATACAAAGGTTAAGCCATTAAGGATAGAAATTACACAAAGAATCTGAATACTGCATATTATTATATTGCTTTTGAGATTTTTTAACTGGAGAGAGACATTTGATTGTAAAGGCTACTAAGTTAAACATATATATATATATATATATATATATATATATATTTCAAAGGTATCTTGACTTCAAAATTTGCGTCTAAGGATACATTGCTTTGGAAAAGAGTTTCTGCTTTTGTTTCCACAGAAGATGAGAACCTGTGGATTGCTTCGAGGCTAATATGGTTTGATCAACCAAGACCCCCTGAAAGGTCAATATAGCCTTACAGACTGCTACAGCCAAGATTTAACTATAATTCTTAATTTTCTCAGGATTCCCATAAGATTGCCAGCACCCCCAATCAGCAGGAAGTAGTATGAGATGCTATGCCCAAATTTTCAAGATATTATTTATATATGTTTATTTTTATTTAAAGGGGATTGTTTGATAGAAAAACAGCACTGGTGGGTGGCGCTGGTTACCAGCGGAAAAGTCACAGTCCATGGCCACGACTCCCAGAGTTATAAAGAGCTTTCTTAGAAAGAAAGGGGATAAGAGGGGAGCCAGGCCTGGCAGGGGAGGGAGCAGAGCAGAGGAGGGAACAGAAAGAGAACACAGAGTAGAGCACACACAGAGAGAGAGAGCATGGGGGTCCGTGTCTGGCTTTTCAAGGCACAGATTGCATGACCACATAGTTGCCAGTGCCTGCTGATGACATAAGGTGCCAGACCTGGAGGGATGAGAGCAGGATCCTAACATTCTAGAATTTTTGCTTATTATAAAAATGCAAGGGCTGGAGAGATGGCTCAGAGGTTAAGAGCACTGCTTGCTCTTCCAAAGGTCCTGAGTTCAATTCCCAGCAACAACATGGTGGGTCACAACCATCTGTAATGAGATCTGGTGCCCTCTTCTGGCCTGCAGGGATACATGCAGACAGAACACTGTATACATAATAAATAAATAAAAACTTTAAAAAAAAGTGAGTGAATAGGAATAGGGGCATTGTTTCTCGCGGACAAGCTGTTTTCAGGTGACTTGGTGGGTGTCAGTTGTCTCTTAGGGGAGGTAGGGAAGGGGGTCTTCCGAGGTAGACAGGCATCCTGGGATGGTGGGTAAGGCTGTCCTGGTGCCCTGAAGCCGTCCATCCCTCTTGGCTTGGCACCCTGGCTGCTTTTGTGTCTGACAGGATGCTGGTGAGACAGGAAAAGTCAGAAGTAGATCTGACCTGTCCAGATGGATTTAAGCTGGTTTCTGGAGCTTGGGAGAAATTTTGAACATGTTAAGAAGCAGCCATGAGAAAATTAGTGACCATGGTAGCGTTTAGTACTCTTGCTTATATTGGTTAGTATTAATGGGAGAGACAAAGAGATTAGAACATGTTTTTAAGCTTTATCAGAGACAGATTATTTAAGGCACCTGGTTGGTTTTTTTTTTTTTTTTTTAACTAGTTTAGCATCCAGGAGACACAGCTGATCAATTGTTGAGAGCATTTAACAGTAATAGATGTTTATATTAAAGTCTGTTTTTGCAGAGCCCAGACACTTTTGGGTCTAGGGGTGTAGATACCCTTTAGCTGTTACTGTTTCTTACTTGACGATCTCTGGACTCCAGTTCTGTGGTGGTCCTGTACCATTAGCTGAGTTAATTAGAAGAGGGAACTGGGAAGAGAAAAGCTTGTGGTACATGAGAACTTATTTTTTTTTTAAATTAGGGACAAGGCAGAGATCAGGGCCCTGTCTGTGTGTATGAGGAGGAGAAGCACTTCTGACAGGTCTGGAGTGAGGTACATGGAGGGAGCAATGAAATGAAAGTTCCTATCTTTTCCCATTAAGTAACCCAGAAAGTACAATTAAGTCTGGTGAGGTGAGTAAGGCTGTCCTCCCTACCCCAACAATAGGGAAATGAGGAGAGGTGAGACCCCAAAACTCTCAGGACTAGGTCAGTGGCTCTGGATCCAGAAGGAAAGAAACATATCGCTTCCATGCTGCATCCTGGGTTCCCTGCAAGCTTGTGGCCAAACCTAGGTCTGCTATAGGTCTTGACTTGATAATCCCATGCCATCTTGGTGCCTGGGGGCAGTCAGCTGACCAGTTGTCTTTCTAGGCAGCACTTTGAATAAAGTTCAACTGATGGCCTGGCAGGGTGCTCACTAGCCTGTGTGGCCTCCCTCTCTCCCACGCCCCACCCCCCCACACACTTAGAACAGGGACCCAATGGCTTTTGGGAGGCAGCCTGTGCCAGCACTTGGCAATTTTGTTCTTGGGCTTTTCTTTCTCTCCCTGGTGCACCTTAAATGCACAGATGACACTTCCGCCTGTGGGGTCAGGACTTTTGCTCTCCAGATGCTTAAGTTTTAGTCCTATGTCGGGGAGGTCTGGGGGTTTGCTGGCTTGAGGACAGCTTTTGGAAGACCTGCCAGGAGGCAAGCTATAAACTTATCTCTGGCTAAAGAGCCATCCTTATTACTGTGATTCCCATGTGGGTCCTGATCATAAACTTATTTGGCTGCATGGATCTTAGCCTGCTTCCAGACCCACCTGCCTGTGCTTCTCACGGCAGCTTGAGAGTGGGAGGAGTTTAGGTGAGTTAGGGTGAGAGTCAGTAGAAGTGGCCCACTCACTGCCGGAGAGCAGAAGGCAAAAGTCAGATAGACAGAAGTGGTTGCACGTGGCAGAGGGCCTTAGTGGGAGGGAGGAGGATTCAGAGCTTCAGTAGAAAGCTTGGGGATAAGGTAACTTTTCATTTGCCCATTCACTGGCAGAAGTTCCCATGAAGCCGTTATGCAGCCAAATTTGCTGGTATTCACCCCTATGTCCCATGGCTGCAGCCAAGAGAGAAAAATAAAAAATTAAAATAACAAACTGGAATCAGACTCAATCCCAGGCATCCCTGAGGTAGGAGAAGGATCTATGAATCAGCACAAGTTACCCCCGCCCCATTCGTCAAGAGAAGGGTAAGGGCTGGGAGCATATGCAGCACATGGACCCTCGAGTGTCTGACAGCATTGACCCCTTAGTCAAGGGAGAGAATGTGTTGTTGCCAGCGCAGCCCAAGGACACCCCCAGGGGGTCCGGCACAAGTAATATAGTTCAAACTGCAGTTGTGGGAAGTGCGACTCACCAATCACATGTGCAGTGGAGGATGCGGGGGTGGTGGGTGTGGTGTGAGGGTCCAGTGACTGGGAAAATGAAAAAAGCATATCTGGCAGTTGCCGGGCAGTCACAGGTCCTCGGCTAGGTTTCCAACAACGTTCAGCTAAGTGTGCAGAATTTCCTATCCAAGTCATGGCACTAAAATGAGTGAGAGCAGGATCCTAACATTGATTATAAATACAATCTCTTTCTAAAGAAGAAAAGGGAATATACATATGATAAGATAAAAAGGTAGATTATTGAATCTACCTTTAAAGAGCAACAACTTGTTTGAAATGTTTTACATTGCTATGGGTTTTGGTTTATTGATACAAATTTAAAGTTAATTTTATTATACTGTATGTATAATTTTACTTTTGTTTAAGGTGTTATGTTTATGCAACTCCTTTAAAATTGTAACATATAATTAAGAAATACAGATTAATAGTCATCTAGAACAATCAAACTTATAGTCATGTTAGTTAAGTTTTTTAGGTATACATAAATATATTTCAATTAGGTAAGTAAGCTTCAAATACTTCAAAGACTTACAGAATATGACATTTAAAATGTTTTAAAAACTTAGACTTCTAGAAAGTGAGACATGTCTGCTCCACCAATTTACTTCAAAGAGGAAGATGGGCATCAAAGATTTTCCATATGGAGTTTATCTTCTTCTTGGCATAAAATGGTCTGATGGGCAAAAAACTGCTCTTACCTGGACTCCTTGACAATATGTTATATAGACTGAACATGCAGGACCCATGGGAAAGTGAGCACTAAATTTTGGCAAAACAAGGTGAGATGGTCCTTCAGTTTCCTGCTTCACTGTCACTGACAGGAGACTGTCAGACATTCTGCAGGACACATGGAGAAGTGACTGAAAAACTCTAGGCCTATAGGCTGAAGATGGATGCCCCAATATTACAGAGGAACTTTGGATGACTGTCCAGGCAGCCAGATGTCTCTGCATTTCTAGAATATTGGAAGTTGCTTATAATGCACTTCCTGTTTACTTAAGTAATATTATATCTTTCTGGGGTCTTTGATGGAGTTGAAGACTAGATAGTTATAGTTTTCCTTAGTCATGATAAAAGGTAAATTTGATATGAAACTTTAGACTTACAAAAATAGGATATATGATATTTAATTTTGCCAAATGCAAATACACTAGATATTGTAACTGTAATTCTTGCTTAATAACTATTTTGTTATATGTAATTTTACATATATATATTTTTATAAAATTAAAACCTTTTTTGATTAGACAGAAAAGGGGAAGTGCTGTGGGATGTCTTTCTGTATGCTGTGAGTATGTGTTGCTATGATTGGATAATAAAGAAGCTTCTCTGGCCTATGGCAAGTGATTATAGCCAGGCAGGAAATCCAGGAAGAAGAAAGGTAGAGGTAGAGACATGAGCCCACTACCCAAGGAGCAACAAGATGTCAGCAGACTGGTGCCGGCATGGCCACAGGCCACATGGTAAAACATAGATTAATAGAAATGGGTTAATTTAAGATGAAAGCACGAGCTAGACAGAAGCTTGAGCCATAGGCCATACAGTTTGTAAATAATATAAGCCTCTGTGTTTTTACTTGGGACCAAGTGGCTGTGGGATGCTGGTGGGAGAGATTCATCCTGACAGCAGGGCCGGGCAGAACTGGAGAAACTTACAGCTACATCTGCTGAAGTTAGCCCTTTACTACTGACCAGCTCTGCTTTCAGTCAGCTTCCACTGCATGTGCTTCTTCCCTGCCATCTCCTGGGTGCATTTTTCAGATAGCCAGCTTCCTCTCCTGGTGGCTTGTGGGCTTTCCCTGGACCACCTCCTCAGGCTGCTGCTACACTAGGTAACTGCCTTGACACCTGGTTGGGCTTCAACTGTTCTATGCAGCAGCAGTCAGCCTCACACTTCATCATCATCTTCATTGTCTTCAGAAGAATTAGTGAGAGAATTGGGAATTCTTAAAGGTGGAAATTAGTTTTAAAAAGGGTTTTTTCCCCCCACATTAGAAAATGAGAAACACTATTACAATGGAGGGAGTTAGGTCTCTGTATGATTACACAATGGATGGTTTTAAAATGTAACAATTAAATGAAAGGATAATCAACTGAGATCGACATAATGTTAATTAGTTTGATAATTCTTACTGGTTTGATAATTCTTGGTTTATCTCTTAAAAAGTTGGTTGATAATGAAGATCAAGATATAGGCCTTAGAAAAACTTATTAAAATAAACCATAGAGATATTCAGGCCCAGAGAGAGGAATTTTAAGGAGATCCAACCTCACCATTACATTATTAAATTAGAGAGGAACAGCCTAAGGTTAACAACCAACCTTAATTTATCCAGTCAGCTTACAGAAACAACTGCCAAATGACAGATATCCCCAAGGCTGTGTAAGAGCTGACTAGATTCCTATGGAAATGGTTACATTTGAGGAGATTTAAGGAAGCAATAGTCTCATATGGTATGAATTCTCTTTTTGTGAAGCAGACATTAAATTCATGGTCAACTAATAACAGAAATGTCCCAAAAGACTGGAAAGACTTGGTTACAGCAGTATTGGAGCCTCATCCTCAATTGCAGTGGAGGACCTGGTGGATGAGGCTAGGATCATTGAACATGAAGTAGGGCTAGAGGTATTGAAATCTTCCAAGACCAACTTCTTGGAGAGGGCAATTATGCTGATGTAAAAAGACAGTCTATATAATTACCATGCCCTGACTCTATGCCATACAGCAGCTTTGAATGCTTGGGACAGAATTAAAGAATTCAGAAAAAGAACTGAGTCATATACTAAAGTTATGCAGGGCCCAAAAGAAATCACTGATTTTTTTTACAAAGATTGACTTCAGCTGCAAATAGAATGATGCCAAGTCAGTAAACTAGACAAATACTAATTGAATCTTTGGCTTTTGAAAATGCTAATTCACAATGCAAATTGGTAATTATGCCTTTAAAGGCAAAATCAGTACCCATAGAGGAATGGATTCGAGATATAGTCAATGTTGAAACTCATGAACTATGATAATGCTTGGATGGGAGAGGTGATTTCCAGAGGCTTGAAGAAAAACAAAAATATCAGGTGTTTTAATTGTGGCAAACAAGGTCACCTAAAAAGAGATTGTAGACAGGGCTTCCTAGAAACAATGTTTTCTCTAAGAATAATCCAAACAGAAGGCCCCTCCATTCTGGAGTATGCAGAAGGTGCAGCAAAGGCCAATATTGGACCAATGAATACAGATCAACAAAGGACAGACAGGATAACCCTTTGCAGTCAGGAAATGCCTGGGGGGCCTCTTACAGGCCCACATGTCAAATTTGGTTCACTCATCTCTGGTCACAGTGGAGGAAGCTCCTCCCCAGAGCAATTAAAGGATGTAAAAAACCATACTGCTCTGGATGATAAAACAGCTTTAGAAGATAAAACAAAAATTTCAGGAGAAACCATAAAGCAAATATTTTGGCAGACTTCTATAAATGATCAAGGACCAAAGCTAAATATATGAATAAATGACAGTGTAATTGAAAGTATGTAGACACAGGGGCAGATATAACAATAATTGCCACAGAATCTTGGTATCCAAATTGGCCTCTTCAGGAGGTAAATGTTCAGCTTTTAGAGATTATAACTTTATCTTGGGTAAACCAAAGTGTGAGATGAGTCAAATGTATAGGTCCAGAAGGACAGAGAAAAAAATTAAAACCATATATGGCTAATATAGCAATGAATTTATGGGGACATGATTTGTTACAGCAATGGAATACCTAGATTAGCATTCCTTCAATCTAAAAAATAAACCATAAATTAATGTATGTTTCTGGGGAAAATATTAAAAGGTATTATAAAGAATAGTCACTGACCATTCAAGTTGTACAAAAACAGCACAATAGCTGTTGGTCTTTCAAAGGTATCAACAGCCCTACCTTTAGTTGATTGATAAACCTGCCTAGGTAGAACAATGGCCTTTGACATCAGAGAAATTATAGGCCTTAGAACAGCTGGTACAGGAGCAGCTAAATGCTCAACATATTGAGGAATCAAACAGTCCTTGGAATTGTCAGGTATTATTAAAAATAAATCTGAAAAATGGAGAATGGTAAAAGATCTAAGAGCTGTTAATAAGGTGATTCAGCCCATTGGCTCCTTACAAACTGGAATTCCCCTGCCTTCTCTATTACCTAAAGGATGGTCTATTGTAGTTATAGATTTAAAACACTGTTTCTTCACTATAAATTTACAAGAAAAGGATAGAGAAAAATTTGCCTTTATGGTGCCTACTTAAAATAATTCTCAGTCTGTTAAGAGATATCAATGGAAGATTCTCCCAGAAGGGATGTTAAACAACCCCACCTCGTGCCAATATTTTGTACAGTACTCATTGGAAATGATTCATGTACAGTTTCTTCAATCTATAGTTTACCATTATATGGATGACATCTTACTAGCTGAGTCAAATGTAGATACTTTAGAGAAAATGTTTGAAGAAATAAAGAAAATTTTGCCTTGTTGGGGATTATAAATTGCTCCTGAAAAATACAAAGAGGAGATTCTATTAATTATTTAGGATATAAAATAAGTTTACAAAACAATCCAACCCCTAAAGGTACAAATCAGGAGAGATCGATTTAGAACTCTTAATGACTTTCAAAAATTGTTGGGAGACATTACCTATTTACAGCTCACTATTGGAGAACAACTCAAGAACTGAATAATTAGTTTGAAACCTTACAAGATGACAAGTACTTAAACAGTCCAAGAAAATTATCAGCTGAAGCTGAGAGAGAATTGGCTTTGGTGGAAAAGTAATTACAGGATGCACATGTGGATCCTTTGGATCTGGACCTTGATTCCATCCTGGTTATTTTACCCTCTGTGCATTGCCCTACAGGGATTTTAAAGCAGAGGGAAGATAACATCATAGAATGGATATTTTTTACCACATAAAGTAAATAATTAAAAACATGTGGAAAAGGTTTCTGAGTTGATTCAAAAAGGAAAATTAAGACTTTATCAATTAACAGGAATGGACCCAGCAGAAATTGTAGTATCTTTTACTAATGCTGAAATTTTCTCTTTGTTGGCAGAACTAAGTGGATTCTTCCTCACATTATACAGGGAACACCAATTTCTGGAGCCCCTGAATTCTGTACTGATGCAAACAAATCAGGAAAAGCAGGTTGTATATCAGTTATAAATCAGTAAATTTTAGTAAAGTGACTCAAAGCCCTTATGATTCTGTCCAAAAGTCAGA
>CABHPP010139070.1:28722-38722 GCA_902168425.1 Peromyscus attwateri | reverse complement strand
TATTTACTGGTGATTTGTAGTGTTTTAAAAGTTGTATTCTTGGGGGGTATTTAAGTACTTAGCAAAGACTGCTCATACTCAAAACTGTCCTTTCTCTCCTCTTCTGTGGCACAGTGTTGGACTATGCCTCCCAGTCTTCTTTGGTGTTAGCTGTGGACCTATGATAGAGTTTTCACTGGAAAAACATGTTTATGCCGGTGGTTCTCAACTTTCCTAATGTTTCAACCCTTTAATACAGTTCCTCATGTTGTGGTGATCTCCCAACCGTAAAATTATTTTTGTTGCTACTTTATAACTGTAATTTTGCTGCTATTATGAATTGTAATGTAAATACCTGTATTTTCCAATAGTCTTAGATGACCTCTGTGAAAGGATCATTTGACCCCAAAGGGGTCATGACCCACAAGTTGAACACTATTGGTCTATGCCTTCTTTCCAGGTTGGGTCCATCAAAACCTCCTCTGCAAGATCCGTGCCTCTCCTGACCCATCTGATAAAGAGAAAAAATTCCCCCTGCTTTCAAATACCCCATGAAACTTCAACTGAACTAGAAAAACATTCTCACTGGATTAAATCACTGAGATTTGGGGGGTTGATCTAACATCGCCCCAGCACAAGCTGCGCTAAGCACACATGTACAAAGACTAGATTTATTAGACCCCAGTTAGCTCTTTGTGTATCTTAAATGACAACAATCCTCTACTCTTGCCATGACATCCTTAACCTCCTCACAGGACTCAGGTGACTTGATTCTCTGGCACTGTGATCTCAGACTCAAGTTGTCTTGGAAGACTTCGAGCGTGGAAGGCACGGATGCTCATCTCCCACTCATGACAGAATAAGTCTTTTCTTTTAGTGGGTTGCTCTGTCCAAGCACGAGGACTTTGGATCCTTCCAGCTCACTTCTCCATCTCTCTGCCTTTCTCTTGTCTTAGGAGACAGATCAGTGACGCTTATTTTCATCGTCATGCTATTTATCTCTTGTCATAATTCTCATCACCAACTACATGACTGAATTACCAACGACACATTAATTCTTGTTGTGTCTAAGGGACCAATCACCTGCTCCTGGCTAATGCCTACTTTCAGTCTACTCACGGAGAGTCCTTTCCTTCTGAAGCCACTCACTGGCCTGTCACCTCTGGGGTCTTCCTCTGACAGTAGTGGTAGACAGTGTCATTGCTGCCCAGGTTTCAGCACTGGACAGCTCTCCTGACCACTTGATGACTACAGAAATGACTAGAGCCAACCCTGCTGCCAATCTTGATCTACCTAAACTCCCTTTAAGGCCTACACAAAAGCAATGTCCTGGGGGCCAGAATTCTGCAGGTTACAGCACAGTGCATTCCTATTTCCTTTTGCATCTTTCATAATTTTTTCTTTGAATTTCAACTAGTGCCCTCTGCTCACCAGAGAGAGAGGAAACCCTGGTTCACCTGCTTTGAAAGGCAGTCATCTTAGCACAAGAGCATTCTCTTGAGCAACCCTGTTTTCTACTGATGAAGCCATCCCCTTGGTGAAGTTTGGCTCCTTAACTTCAGAAGAAACCTTATAGCCTGTCTATTCAGCTCTTTGTGTCTTAGCAATGGCCACTTACCAACACAAGCCATGTGCTGTAGTAAATAAGTAGTAGGCAGTAGGCCTTCATTTTCCCATTTGATCTCTGCAACCAAAGTTGCATTGAAGATTATATCTCCATGTGGCATACAGAGGAACTGAAGCCCAGGGTAGGGTCAAGTTCAAGGTCACATGGCTGACTAATCAACATCAAATGTTGCAAGGAGCCAAGCTAGTTCTGTATCCCTCACAGCATTATCATTAACCTGGATCCTATCCCAGAGACACACAGATCTGTGTGTCCTCCAGGAAGTCTGGTCCATTTCTCTTGGTTGGCCTTTCTGGTGACACCACTAAGCTGGAGCCTTGTCAGCTCCTTCCTCCCTGACCTCTGAACCCTGAGTGTGGAGATTCAATCAGCAGAGAGTTCTTGGAGACAAACTCAAGAACATGATAACAAATCCCCTTCCTGTCCACCTTCCTGTCCACCTCTCTCTCACCTTGGAGCCTGGTCCTTCGTGGGTGAACCTGCTCAGTCAGGATCAACCTCCCTCTAGATTCCTTCTCAGAAGACAGATGTCCACAAAAAGATGGGGTGAGGCAGGGTTGCCCACTGAAATGAGGACATAAAAGTTTTCTAGTTTACTTATTAGCACAATATGTAATTGGATAGAAGGAGCAGGTTTCAAAAATTTGTCTTACCATAATGACTATAATTTTTTAAAGATTGAAAATGAATCTGACTAGAAAATACCATTAAACTACCAAGTTGCTTAAAATTTAAAGGGTAATTCACATATAATGCTTTTATTTAATAGCCCAATTTACAAAACGTCTAAAATTAATGCAGATCTTTTCAGGACAAAATCAGCCGTAACTGCACCAACTAATTTTTGCTCATTTGAACTGAATTATTAATAAGAGAGAAATATACCATATGTTCCCCAAAGAGCTGGCTACATTTATTTGAAATAAAAGCAGTGTGTTTGGTGGAATAGAAGAGGTTTAAATGCTTCCAGAGAAATGGGTTACTTATATACAGATTTAATAGAGTATAAATCAAGCGACATAATTAAGGACACAGCTGCTTCAGAACCCAAAGCTGGCAGCTTTGGCTCCTGACATTCCTCCATCACCTGCCAGCTTTCCATCCGCAATTACTTGTTCTCCTGGAATAATACCAGCTCATCCATGAGTCTGCAATCTGCACTGTGACGAAAAGGAATTTTACAGCAGGTTGAGATTAACCTTACTCACATCTAATGACTTCATCTACTTCATGCAAACAACAAAAAAAGCCTCATTAAAGGCCTACTGTGTGTCAGGAAGTGAGCTAGTCTGTGGACAATGTGATCCTGGCTCTTCGCTCTCTTTTCTTCTTTTCATCTTTTTCTTCTTCCCTCCCTCCCTCCTTCCCTCCTTCCCTCCTTCCTCCCTCTCTCTTTCTACCTATCCTTTTTCCCCCTTCCTTTCTTTCCTACTTTCCTCCTTTCAATTATTTAAATTACCCTTTATCCTGCAAATGCAGGAGTTCAAGTTCAGGGTGGCTGGCCCTAGATTGGCATTGGATGGATGGCATTGGATGGATGGATCAGCATCCTTGTCTGTTTTTGAGCAGACATGCCTAGCCAAGCAGGCTTTGGGCCTAGTGGAGACTTAGAAGATTGTGGTGGTATTGTGTTCGCCAAAATATTGTGTACCTTAATAAACTTATCTGGGGTCAGAGACAGAACAGCCACAATGTTAAACAGAGGTTAGGGAGTGGTAGCACCACACCTTTAATCCTAGCATTCCAGAGGCAGAAATCCATGTGTTCAAGGATACACCCAAGCATGGTGACCAACGCCTTTAATCCCAGAAAGCACGCCTTTAATCCCAGGGAGTGGTGGTAGAAAGCAGAAAGGTATATAAGGCGTGAGGACCAAAAACTAGAGGCATTTGCCCGTAGAGGCATTTGCCCATAGAAGCATTTGGCGTGGTTAAGCATTTGGCCTGGTTAAGCATTCAGGCTTCTAGCAGCAGTTCAGCTGAGAGTCATTTGGATATGAGGACATAGAGGCTTCCAGTCTGAGGAAGCAAGACCAGCTGAGGATCCGGCAAGGTGAGATAGCTGTGGCTTGTTCTATTTCTCTGACCTTCCAGCATTTACCCCAGTAACTGGCCTCAGGTTTGATTTTATTAAGACTCTTTAAGATTCATGCTACAGAAGATTCTAGTTTTTGCTTCCTTTATTGGGAGACTGACAGTTTTCACAATGAGAGCAAACTGTCTCAAGCAAACTGTCCAGAGGGGCTCAAAACAAGCAGTTAAAAGTAGCATGGACAGAACAGGTGGGTTTTCTAGTCTACAAGGGGTCCCCAGTGTTCAGAGAGTGTAGACAAGCTTTTCTCTTTGTGTTGGCCTGAACTCTTTTGAGTTTGACTTTGGAGAATGCACAGACTATGGAATATTCACTCCATCCGAGTGTGGTCAGCATGCCGACAGCTCTGAACGCTGTATTTGGTACCAATGGATCCCAGGGGTTCTGAATGGTTTCTGGTTGTTGTTGTTGTTGCTGCCACTGTTGCTGTTGTGTTTCTTAAGTATAAACGTATTTTTAAAAATTTACTATTATTGTATGGGGTCACATATAGAGATCAAAAGACAATGTTGTGGAGTCGGTTCTTTCCTTCCCCCTCTGTGTGGGTTTGGAGGACCTTATGCAGGTCTCCAGGCTTTCCAGGCATGCTCCCAGGGCTGTCCTGTCAGCCCTGCAGGGAGACTTCTGTGTCCCTGCTCTTCAGAGCAGTCCTGCGCAGTGGTTCTCTGTGCTGTGGACATCCCATTAATGCTCTGTTTCTGTCCATGCCTTTGTGTCTTTTACTACCCTGGGGGTTCCTGGAGAGCCCTAATGGGCATGCCCCACACCACGTTAGTTGGCTATACTGTTTTAGGGCCCATGTCCAGCCCTATAGATGTCACTCGGTCTCCATAGGCAGAAAGAACAATCTGGTGAGTGGATGAACACGGTGATTTCTGAATGGTTGACTTTTAGCATGCTTCCTGGCATGCCTTTGCTGACTTTGGAGGTAACTTTGCCAAGAGAGTGTAGTTCATCAAGATGTGTTTTTCTCCTGCTAGGCCTGAGGGCAAATAGTATGTTGGGTTCCATGAAAATTGTGTGTGTGTGTGTGTGTGTGTGTGTGTGTGTGTGTGTGTGTGTGTGTTTCAACAGCAGGAGCAGCCAGTCAGAATCCTTGGAAGCATGTACGTGTTAAATTGCCTCTAGGAGTGAGGTTTTTGTTTTAATGGGAGCAGTGATTCGGCTGGCGGCCTTCACATGAAATTTCAGCTCTCTGCATAATGGGTGAGGGGCACTTCCATTAATAGCACTTTCTGGACTTCAGTGACAGTGGCCTTGGTTTCTGGCCACCTCATGGGTAGGGACTACTGTTTGGGGTATGAAGAGATATGGCAATCTGCCTGACTCAGCCTGGCCACAGAGAGCCCCTCAGAAGTGTGGGGCATTGAAGATTTTCAAAGCTTCTTTCTGGGTCTCATTTATGTCCTGGAGCAAGTAGTCTCCCCCAGAGTTGGGGACCTTGTATCATCTCTTGCATCAGGATGCCAGCTTAGGAGAATTTTCAGTTGACCTTTCTTCACAAGGTGGCAGGGGCCATAGTGGAAGGCTGCCTTCTCTTTGCCGCCTCAGCTCTGGGACATGGCAGCCAGACTCTGTAGAGGCTAAGCTAGCCACCAGGACATGGATCCTCATGGCTAGCTTGGATGTGCCAGCAAGCTGTTTGCTAGCATGTAGTGATTACTGTAGCTGATGTCCATAGAGCATCAGTAGATGGCACTGTGGGATGTCTTTCTGTTTGCTGTGAATATGTGTTGCTCTCATTGGTTGATAAATAAAGCTTCTTTGGCCTATGGCAAGGCAGGATAGTGTCAGGTGGGAAATCAAAGCAGAGATACAAAAGAAGAAGGGCAGAGTCTGAGAGAAGCCAGCTAGCTGCCCAAGGAGCAACTTACCAGCAGACCAGTAACACCACAGCCACATGGCAATATATAGATTAATAGAAATGGGTTAATTTAAGATGTAAGAGCTAGCTAGTAATACGCCTGAACCATTGGCCAAACATTTATGATTAATTTAAGCCTCTGAGTGGTTATTCAGGAGCAGGTGCGAGGGAGAGATTCCTCTGTTTACAAGCTGGTGCTGGTAGGTGGGGGACAGGGCTGTCACTTTAGGTAAGTACTGCCCACATGATCCTCTAGATTTCGTATTGAAGGTTGAGGATACAAAGGTGAGGGGGTTGTAGCTCAGTGGTAGAGCACTTGCCTAACATGAATAAGGTTCTGTGTTCAATTCCCAGTACTGTAATTGTAAAACAAAACAAAACACAACAAACAGAAACAAAGATAGGGGCCACAGGTTGGCAGCAAACAGAACATGGGCACAGGATGGGTTCTGTACATCATAGGAAGGTGCCATAGTGGGCTGAAGGAACCCCATTTCACACCCCATTCCTGCTCCCAGGCCAGGATTGGGTGGATACCAAGGCCCCTTCCTATTTTTCCTTCCTGAGGCTTTGGCATCAGTCAATATCTTTCAACACAAAGAGGGCAGAAGAGATGACCTTACCATGATTATGAACACACACACTTCCTCCTCCCCTAGTGTCCAAGTTGACACACTTCCCAGGATCGGGCTGTCCTGTGCTATTGTCTACTCAATGGCAAGCTTTATGGAGTGTGTGTCTAAAAAGGTTCAGAGTGTGCAGTGGGGGGCAGGGTTTTCTCCGTGCCCCTCCTAGAAAGCCCCATGTCTCTGCCTTGTGCTAGATTCAGATCTTATTTTGCCTTTGTCCCTTGCCCATGCATCGCCTACCCAAGCCTGTGACATCCTACAGTGCCTTACTCATGCCAGAGGGTGAGTAGGAGTGTGTCCCATGGTTGTCCTTCAGTACCCCTTTTCAGTATTCCTAGGTCAACTTAGCCCTGTCCTTCGGCTCTCTACTCTGCACTCCCTTTGGAAGCCCCATGTCTCCTGTCAGGGTGTATAGGACTGCGTGCCTCCATCTCAGACACCATCCTCCCAACCCCTAGGGAGTGTAGCCAGTAGCTACTTCCACTAGAAACTCAATGTTAGCGATCTGGGAAATGTGTTAGATGCCTTCCCTGCTTCCCTCTGCTACTAGGAAGCTGCTAGTGTTCCTTTCCACATTCCAGGGTTCACTGGAAGCCTCATTGCTATCTCTATACCCAACTGGGTGGGAGGGACAAGGTGTGGAGTGACCGGGTAACTGGAGTGTGTTTGGAGGGGTGGGGTGGGAAGTGTGTGTGTGTGTGTGTGTGTGTGTGTGTGTGTGTGTGTGTGAGTGAGAGAGAGAGAGAGAGAGAGAGAGAGAGAGAGAGAGAAATACTTCACTCATAGATGAGCGGCTACAGTGCCACCTGGAGGCCAGCTTCCACACGGTTCTGTGTTCTCTGCCACCTGCCCTCCAAGACCCAAAGCAGACAGCTGACCTGACCTGGACCTGGACAATGGGGAGGGGTGTGCCATTAGCCACTCTCAGTACTCCAGCACCTCATCAGAGTGCTTAAAGCTCTAGACAGAGCCACAGTTTAAATAGTTAATGATCATTTAACTACCAAAGGAAAAGAGGAAGCGGTGGGTTCCAAATGCAACCTCTCCTTTGACCCATGAACTTTGATCCCACCCCAAAAGGTCAGCCAGCAGCCCTCATCCTGCAGCCCACTTGGTGCTTCATGCTTAATAACCCAATTAATGTCTCCTTTTATAGCCTATGGTTTAAGGGTCTGTGGAGGAAGAGGGTGGGACGCCCGGGCTGCAGCCTGTGGTTATGGCCCTGTGGTTCTAATGCGCGAATTAAATATCTGTCTTTTCTAAAAGTCAGTGTGTGATTTATTGGAGAATTGGTGCAAACAGCCCTTGGGGGGTTGTGCGCCAACTCTGGTTTAAAAGAGTGGCTGCTGGCTATGAGTTTTTGATTTCCTCTATCCTATTAAATGTCATTAGCCCCTTTTCATGTAAAATAAATGTTTGAATCCAGCTCATGAAGGGCGTATTTATTCACCTCCTTTCCTTCGCTGCATGCCGGCATTATTTCTCTGTTGATTCTCTGCTCTGGGAGAAGAGAAACTCAACCCTTCCCTTGGAGGCACATGGCAGGGATTCAGACAATGTGGAGGTCCCCACACTCACTCCCTGGCCCCCTTGCTCAGAAGCTCTAGGTCATGAATTTCACTCCTAGTAATTCATCTGTAACTCCAGGATAAGAAGGACGCTGGTGTTGTTTTATTTGTGATTTGCTGTTATTTATTTGGGGAAGTGGCCTTTTCCTGGAAGCAGGCCAGTATGCAGAAAAACATAAAAGGGGGGGGGTGTGCAATCCATCCGAGAAGCTGGCAGGAAGAAAGCCACTGTCACCAGGAGGCATGCATGTCATCATAAATCAGACCCTTATTAAAACATGCCATCTAAATCTGCAGTGTGAGGGCTTGGATTTTAACTTCTTGTTGGCTGCCTAACCCTCTCCTGACCTTTTAATGTTGAGAAGAAACCACAGAAGCCCATTAATTTTAGAGGCTGTTGTGGACATGGGGGTGCAGACCATGCATGACACCCGCAATAGAGAGAGTTTGCCAAATGATGCTTACCATGGCAGGGATTGCTCTGTGAGTAGTGAGGTCCCTCCTTCTTGGAGTATTCAAGTTGATTTCACTAGGAGGAAATTGGGTGTATCTGAGACATTGGTTCATGTGAGGGAACTGCTATCAGGTGAGACAGAGATTCCAACTCTTTCTGTGTCTAAGAGCTTAGGACCCAAACAGTGTTCACTCACAAAGTGAAGAAGCTTCTGTCAGTGTGCTTCCCTCCAAAGGTTGAAAAGTGGAAATGGCCGGCTACACTTCTCCTAGCCCAGCTGCCAGTACCTTAAGGGATCACACAGGCTTGCTTTACAGAATCTGCTAGTAGGTACGCAAGTGCAAAACTGTCCAGCCTCCTTGGCTCACAAACTACCTTCTCTCCTTCCTCCTTTTCCTCCCTCCCTCCCTCCTCCTCCCTTTCTCTACTTTCTTCTCCCTTCTTTCAAAGTCACAGTGCTTGCAAGTGGCAGAGCAGGACCAGAAGGAAATCAGTACTTGTCCTGTCCGATGACCGGTCTAGCCTGCAGAGAGGCTGTCATATACAGTGGGTGCTTGGCAAATGAAGAGCAAATAAAGAGGCCATGGTGTGCGCACAGAGTGCAATGCAGTCAGGGTGAGTTAGGGTAACGGTCCTGAGTCAGGCCCTTTAATATCTTTGTTTTCACACAGACCCAAAGAAGCTACTCAAGCTACATGGGGTCCAAGGGCAGTGGCTTGAGGTGGCCTCACATGTGTGGGTGTGGTTAGGAATGAGAAGCAGCTGCTGGGGGCAGTGGGGTACCAGGCTCCTGCTCATCCCATCAGCACACCACAACGGTGAATTTCTCACTGTCGTGACAAATGCCAGACAAAAGCAACTGGAGGGAAGGAGGGGGGAGGGGAGGAGGGGGAAGGGGAGGAAGGAGAGAAAGAAAGAAGGAAGGAGAGGAGGGAAGGAAGGAAGGAGAGAAGGAAGGAGGGAGGGAGGGAAGGAATATTCTATTATGGTGGAGAAAGAGCAGAGGCTTGAGGACAGCAGGTCACCCCAAATCTACAGTCTGGAAGCAGAGAGTAATGAATGCTGCTACTCAGTCCCTTTCTCCTTTTGAACTGGTCTAGCAGTCAGGGCGGGTCCTCTCATCTCAAGGAACCTAATGTAGAACTCTCTTAGGCACACCTCAAGGCTCATCTCCTAGCTGATTCTGGATCCTGTCAAGTTGACAGTCATTATTAACCATCATAGTAACCCTGAGTAGGTCACCTCACTGCCTCATATCTTGGCCTCCTCCCTGTAGTATCTATGTTACTAGGCTCTTTGGAGGAGGGACCGGTGGGCCAAGTGAGGTTCTAAATCCTCATTGACCATCTACTGGGAGGAACTCATTCTGGCCTTCAGGTGGACATGGGCAGATGGTCACTCATAACTCAAAAGCAAAGAAGGTATGTTTGGTAGTGTGCTGACCACACAGCTGCTGGACCTGGGGTGTCCTATCAGCCCCATCTCATTTCTCACATGCTGAGACCTAGGAGGCATTCTGCACTGCATTGCAAGAAGCTAACCAGAATGCTCCAGGAGCTCCAGGAAGAGCCCATAGAGATTGTCCCATACCTGAGGCTAGGGAAGGCATCAGCAGCTGTGACTTGCCTGAGCCAGTGTTCATATCTGTGTTTAAGACTACAGCAATTTGTGCAGGTGGGACATTAAAGAAATAAGTATAGTAAAGACCCCATAGCACAAAATAAAAATCAGCTGGAATTTCTGATAAGCAGAGATATAGAGATGGATACAAAGATTAGATAGATAGAT
>CABHPP010139070.1:12806-28622 GCA_902168425.1 Peromyscus attwateri | reverse complement strand
ATAGATAGATAGATAGATAGATAGATAGATAGATAGATAGATAGATAAACAGACAGACAGTGGAAGACAGTTACTGTCTACTAAGATTATAGCTGGATATTTCTCCTGCCCAGCCTTGAGGTCCAGACAAATCTCCCACCTGTGGTCCAGGTTATAAAATAATTACTCAGGGGCTTATATTAATTACAAACTGTATGGCCTATGACTCAAGTTTCTTGCTAGCTAGCTCTTAACTCATTTTTATTAATCTGTATGTTGCCACATGGCCGAGGTGTTACCAGTCTGGGGACATCTTGTTGCTCCTTGGGCGGCAGACTGATGTCTCCCCTGACTCCACCCTTCTTCCACTCACCTTCAGTTTGAATGTACTGCCTAACCTTATCCTGCCCTGCCATAGGCCAATGCAGCTTTATTTATTATCCAATGGGAGCCACACATATTCACAGCATACAGAAAGACATCCCACAGCACTTACCCTTTTCTGTCTAATCAAAAGGAAGGTTTTAATTTTAACATAGTAAAATTATATATAGCAAAATAGTTATCAAGCAAGAATTATAGTTACAATATTTAGTTTATTTGTATTTGGCAAAATTAAAGAAAATATTTTGTCATCTATCCTATTTTTGTGAGTCTAAAATTTCATATCTAATTTATCTTTTATCATGACTAAGGAAAACTATAACTATCTAGTCTTCAACTCCATCAAAGATCCCAGAAGGATATAATGTTACCTGAGTAAACAGCATTTTCCGTAATTCTAGAAATGACAGAAACATCTGGCTTCCTGGACAGTCATCCAAAGTTCCTCTGTAACATTGGGGCATCTATCTTCAGCCTACAGGCCTAGAGTCTCTGGCATAGCTTTCAGTGAAGCAGGAAATTTTTTTTTATTTTATTTTACAATACCATTCAGTTCTACATATCAGCCATGGATTCCCTTGTTCTCCCCCCTCCCGCCCCCCTCCCCTTCCCCCCAGCCCACCCTCCATTCCCACCTCCTCCAGGGCAAAGCCTCCCCCGAGGATTGAGATCAACCTGGTAGAATCAGTCCAGGCAGGGCCAGTCCCCTCCTCCCAGGCCGAGCTAAGTGACCCTGCATAAGCCCCAGGTTTCAAACTCATGCAATGAGCACAGGACCCAGTCCCACTGCCTGGATGCCTCCCAAACAGTTGAAGCCAATCAACTGTCTCACCCATTCAGAGGGCCTGATCCAGTTGGGGGCCCCTCAGCCATTGGTTCATAGTTCATGTGTTTCCATTCATTTGGCTATTTGTCCCTGCGCTTTATCCAACCCAATGGTCCAATTAAGAAATGGGAGATAGAACTAAACAGAGAATTCTCAACAGAGGAAACTCAAATGGCTGAAAGACATTTAAGGAATTGCTCAACATCCCTAATTATCAGGGAAATGCAAATCAAAACAACTCTGAGATACCACCTTACGCCTGTCAGAATGGCTAAGATCAAAAACACTGAAGACACCTTATGCTGGAGAGGATGTGGAGCTAGGGGAACTCTCCTCCACTGCTGGTGGGAATGCAAGCTTGTACAGCCACTTTGGAAATTAATATGGCGCTTTCTTAGAAAATTGGGAATATATCTCCCCCAAGATCCAGCTATACCACTCTTGGGCATATACCCAAGGAATGCTCAATCATACCACAAGAGCACTTGCTCAGATATGTTCATATCAGCATTGTTTGTAATAGCCAGAACCTGGAAACAACTTAGATGCCCTTCAACTGAAGAATGGATAAATAAAATGTGGTACATATACACAATGGAATACTACTCAGCAGAGGAAAACAATGACATCATGAGGTTTGCAGGCAAATGGAGGGATCTAGAAAAAATCATCCTGAGTGAGGTAACCCAGACTCAGAAAGACAAACATGGTATGTACTCACTCATAGGAGAATACTAGACGTGGATCAAGGATGACTGGACTGCTACTCACATCACCAGGGAGGCTACCTGGAAAACAGGACCCCAAGAAAGACACGGGGATCGCCCAATGACGAGAAATGGATGAGATCTTCATGAACAGCCTGGTCATAAGTGGGGGAAATGAAGGGTGAATCAGGAAATTTTAAGGACTGTTCCATCCATTCTGGCAAAGTTCATCAGTCACTTCTCCCTGCGTCCTGTAGAATGTCTGGCAGTTTCTTTTGTGAAGCAGGAACCTGCAGGACCATCTTGCCTTACAAAGTTCAGTGGTCACCTTCCTATGGGTCCTGCATGTCCAGTTTATACAGCATTCTGTCAAGCAGTTGAGGCAAGGGCTCCTTACATGGCTTAACTTTCATATTATTCTTATTGTCTCTTTAAAGACTTTATTTTTTAAAGCTATCTATTTCTTTATATAACTGCCTATATTCCTTTTCCTCTCTATTCCAAAAAATACGTATATTTTTACACATATTGTAAACTGTTTAGAAGTTTTTTCCATCTGAATCTGTCCTATTGTGTATCTGTAATCATTTTTTGACCTTTGATTTAAACTGCGCTGTGGCTAGGACCAAAGCGGCAGCCCTGGCTGCTGGCTCCACCCACCTCAGCTTCCCAACATGGCGGAGGTGCATTTACCACCAGTTCTGGGAGCCATGTTCACCACCAGCTCTGGGAAGCAGTGGGTTTATGCCTCCATCAAGCAGCATGTAGCCCAGAAACCTTTTTTTTTTTTCCTAGCAAAAGCTAAATCCAAATCCACCACACAGTGCACTGAGTGGCTTGGAGATGCCTCCGTACACTGTAGTGGGAATCTGCCATGCTGTGCTCAAGTTCCAATGTCGCAGCGTCTCTGTACAGCATCATCTCTGTACCACGGCCCTCGTGAGACATACGAACTGAGAAGCTGCTCTTAGCTCTGTTCTAGTAAGGTCTCTCAGGTTTTAGGTGGAAACTCTTGCTATCATGTTTGGGCACCAAATGCAGATGGAAGTTTCTCTGTGTCCCACCTGGCCATGCGGTTGGGATGAATCTCTCCCACCTGTGGTCCCACAGCTGCTTATAAAATAATTACACAGAGGCTTATATTAATTACAAACTGTATGGCCTATGGCTCAAGTTTCTTGCTATCTCGCTCTTATAACTTAACCCATTTCTATTAATCTATATGTTGCCATGTGGCCGTGGCATTACCAGTCTTGTTGCTCCTTGGGCAGTGGGCTTGTGTCTCTCCCGACTCCAGCATTCTTCATCTCGTCTTCAGTTTGAATGCACCACCTAGCCTTATCCTGCTCTGCCATAGGCCAATGTAGCTTTATTTATTATCCAATGGGAGCCACATGTATTCACAGCATACAGAAAGACACCCCACAGCATAAGATAAAGTTTCTTGCTCCAGAGAGAAAGAGGTTGGTATTAGTCAGCTGGCCAGACAAATCTTCCCAAGCGTGACATGTCCCAGAGGCCCAGGATACACTGATAAGCAAGCCCCAGCCCCTGTACTTGGAAAGCTCACGGAATAGGCAGAGAAACACATAGGCAACCAAGGCCTGAATTAAAAAACAAAAACAAAAACCTCTCCAGTCATGGTGATACACACCTGTAATTCCAGTATTCAAAGGTTGAAATAGGAAGATTTAAAAATTCAAGGCCAGCCTGGGCTACATAGTAAGACCATGTCTCAGTAAACAAAATGGTGTGTGTGTGTGTGTGTGTGTGTGTGTGTGTGTGTGTGTGTGTGTGTATAAATGACTGCGCACTGTATAAATGACTCCGCAGTTAAAAGTGCTTGCTGCTCTTGCAAAGAACCGAAGTTCTGTTCCTAGCACCACGTCAGATGGCTCACAACTGCCTGCAACTCCAGCTTCATGAGTTCCAACTCTGGACTTAATAGATTCTGCACTCTCATGCACATACCCACACATAGACAAAAGCACACATACATATTTAAAAATTAAATAAATATTAAAATAAACAAAAAGAAACAGAAGAAAAAATTGAAAGAATGAGTAAAAGGAAGGGAAAGAAAAAACGTCCAAAAGGGGGCCATTGTGGAGCTTTCTGGATCTTTCCTAGGGGAGAGGAGGCAGGCGGGGGTTCTGGAAGCCAGGATGTGAAGATAAGATTCTGTAGGGAAGGTAGGAGTGAGATGAGGTAGGCATGACAAGGTGGGCAGGGGAGGGTATGATTTAACTCGCACAGAAATCTTAGGTGACATCTCCACTACTAATTGAAGTGAACCAAGCTGAGAAATAAGAAAGCCCGCTATGGGGACCTAGGCCCCATGAATCCCATTCCATGTTTCTTTTCTCCTACTTGAGTTCTTAGAAGGGCAGCAGAATTTGGCATAGAGGCAGAGACAGTCTTGTCTTGTTATCTGAAGAGTCACAGCTTTCAACTTGTTCTTCCGTGTGCAAATTCAAGGCCTGATTGGGAGAGAAGGTCATGTGAGATGAGCGTGGCCCTAGCCTTCTCCAGGCATAGCCTGACCTGACAGCGCTAAGATGGCGGCCTCAGAAACCAGGACCATGGCTTTGATATTTATTTACTTACTTATTTATATTAATTTTTTCATCTATTTTACATACCAACCATAGCTTCCCCTCCCTCCCCTCTTCCTGTTCCTTCCCCCCCATCTCCCGTCTACACCTCCCCATCCACTCCTCCTCAGTTCAGAAAGGGAAGAGACCTCCCATGGGAGTCAACAAAGCGTGGGATATGAAGTTGAGGCAGGACCAAGCTCCTCCCCCCTGCACCAAGGCTGAGCAAGGCATCCCAGCATGGGGAATAGTTTCCAAAAAGCCAGCTCATGAGCCGGGGACAGGTCCTGATCCCACTGCGAGGGGCCCTATAAACAGACCAAGCTATACAACTGTCACCCACATGCAGAGGGCCTAGGTCAGTCCCATGTAGGCTCCTATAGCCGGAAGTTTTTCGGGTTCTGCCCAGCCCTGTGGTCGGGATGAATCTCTCCCACCCGAAGTCCCACAGCTGCTTATAATTGTTCAGAGGCTCATATTAATTACAAACTGTATGGCCTATGGCTTGAGCGTATACTCTCTAGCTCTTTCAACTTAACTCAATCCATTCCTAGTCATCAATATGTTGCCACGTGGCGGTGGTGTTACCAGTCTGCCGGCATCTTGTGGCTCCTTCGGCATCGGCTGGTGTCTCTCCTGCTCCCGCCCTTCTTCTCCCTGAATCTCTGCTTGGATTTCCCACCTGGCTGCAAGCTTTCTTGCCATAGGCCAGAATAGCTTTACTTATTGTCCAATGGGAGCCACACATATTCCCAGCATACAGAAAGACATCCCACAGCAGGCTCCCTCGCTGTTGGGGAACTCACAGACTCTGGCTTTGATGTTCTTGGCTTTGAGTCTATGAGTATGACATACTTGGAGAGCTGTTTTGTCTGGATGCCCTTGAAGGGGATGGCAAGGAAAGCCAAGGCCCACTTGAACTTGGCCCTGATGATGACAGGAAGTTGTAAGCCATGAACAGGTGCCACTTTCTACTTGCCAAGGCTGAAATCTGGATATTCCAGGCATGTGAGTTGAAAATTACCATTGCCGGGCGGTGGTGGCGCCATGCCTTTAATCCCAGCACTCAGGAGGCAGAGGCAGGCGGAGCTCTGTGAGTTCGAGGCCAGCCTGGTCTACAGAGTGAGTTCCAGGAAAGGCACCAAAGCTGCACAGAGAAACCCTGTCTCGAAAAACCACCAAAAAAAAAAAAAAAGAAAGAAAATTACCATTTATGTCTCCTGTCTTGAAAAAGAATGACAAAAGCCAGGAGGCTTTGTAGTGACACAGAGGGAGAGGATGCCTGTCCTAGGGAGTGGCCCCCAGTGGACACAAGAGAGGACAGACCTGGGAAATACTGAGATGTGAGGAACACCTGGGTCTGCAAACTAGTAGGTGTACAATTTGTGGGGATGGGGGGCTGGGGCCGCACCTTGGGGTTGTGGTGTCTGAGTGTCTGGGAATGCTACGACCCAGCCACTCATGCACCCCGAGCAAAGCTGAAAGGGGTGAGGTATGCAGCCGAAGTTTGCATATGTCCCTGTAACATCAGAGCACGGATAAGGATGAAGGTGTAGAGGTCCGAACGGAGCTAGGTCCGCTGCAGAGAGAGCTGGGGCCCTCTGCAGTTGAGAAAGAAAGAAAGGTAGGTGGGGAGAAAGGACAACCAAGGAAAGGAAGATGGGAGGGAAGGAAAGAGGAAAGGGGGGGAGGGGGGAAGAGAAAGGGGGAGGGATAGAGAAAGGGTGAGAAAAAGAGAGAGAATCACAAACCAGGCTGACAAGGTTCCACACCCCAGCAGCAGGTTGGTCACACTGAGACAGGTGGTGATGTTTTTATACCGGGGCCAGAGTAGATAAAGTAACCTTCCAGTCATCCGAACCCCCTCAGCTGAGCACCAGACATCAAGGACAGCACCCAGGCTTCCTTGGATATCCTGGGTTTTGCTGGGCCCGGGTCACCACGTTAATATTATTTAAATCCAGGGTTTTGAATTGAGTCTTATTAAATGCCTCCTTGACCACATGATACTTGGGCTTGGGCACAGGGGAGCGGGATGAGCAGATAAATGACTATTGTGATTTCCACATTATGGCCAGGTTTGCTGAGGACAATCATTGTGGAGCTCACAGTGTTTGGAAATATTGCCTAAATCTCCTCTCCACGTGCTGTCTGCAATGGAAAACAATGAGACAAAAGGCCCTTTTGGTAAGCGGCCTGGGATTCAGATCGCCTGATGAATGGCCTTTCTCCTGGACCCAATGCATTTGTGAGAAGTAAATTATATGTCATTTCAAATTTAAAAAGGACCGCCTCACCATGTTTATTGGGATAAATTAAATCTTCTAAGGAGGGTAAACAGAAGGCCCTGATAATTATTTGCTTCTGTATAATTTAGGCTGAAAAGGAAGTCGCCAAGAGAAAGATGGGACAGTACCACCCCCCCACTCCCCCCCCAATCCCCCAACCCCCCCCTACCCCACCCCACCCCCGGCATCACATTGTACCACCACAGAGAAGGCTCAATAGGGAGATTTAATTTGATACTGATCTACATGCGTCCTACCGGCTGGGTGGGCAGCTCTACTCTCCAAGGCTGTTTTCAAACTATGCTTTTGAGTTGCAAATTTCAAACAAGAATTCCTCTTGATTTACTATTTAAGGATTTCCCTTTTGTTGCTTCAATGGGGCTTCCTGGCAGACGGGATACCTACTCTCTGATCAGATGGACATCCTGCTTTTAGTGATACCAGGATGGGTTCTCCCGTATCCTCTCTTCAGTACTACCTCCCGCATTACCCATCCATATCTGCATCCGTCCATCCATCTTTTCTCCCACCCATTTATTTATCTGTATAGATAACTATTAGCCCCCCTACCCCCATCCATATAACCATCCATCCACTCATCTGTCCGTCCATCTGCTCACCACCCACTGATACTTACTGAGAGCCCCTGTTGCCCCCTGGCTCCCGGGAAGGGAGAGCGCCACCTCAGCAGAGTGTCTCAGTGCCTTGAAGTGGGGACAAAGCTTGATTCATTGAGCACTGAAATTTGCTTTGAGGAGGGGTTTCCTTCAATGTGGGAGAAATGGAAAGCTGGGTTAGGATCAGACAAGAATTGGGCTACAGCCATCTGGGCTTGGTGGGAGCAGTGAGGTGAAGATTTTTGAGATGAGGCGATTTGGAGTGTCTCAGGGTACAAACTCTCTGAACAGTTTAACTCTGGGGGCATTCTTTTTAATGATCAGCCAAGGTACTTACCTGGGCAACAGGTAAAATCAAATCAGCTTGATGAAGACCGTGGGAGGTGCAGGTCCTGTTCATGTGGTGTAGGACAATGGTCCTCATTGTCCATGCTGAGTGTGGAGCGGATTGATTTTATTTACTCTCTGGGGCATCCAGCATCACTGTGTCTGCCGTAGAGCCATGCCAAGGCAGCTATGCCCCTGTGTCAGTCCTTACACAGGGGTGGAAAGTTGGGTGTTAATAAGGCCATTGCAGAGGTAAGCATATAGGACCAACCACAAACTATCAGGACACTTGGCTTCTTCAAGGAGGTCAAGGGAGGCTTCCTAGAGGAGGCAGCGACTGAGCAGATGTCTCAAGACCACTTAGCTATGAACTAGAGATGGCATGTAGAAGGCTGGAGGGGAACACCCTGGCTGTGCCGAATCAGGTGGGCAGCCTTTGCTGGGACTGAACTTTACTGTCTTGTCCTTGGGTCTCTAACATACATCCCTGCCAACAGTCCATGGCAACCCAGATCGTTATACTAGCCCACTTCATTTCTGTGTCCGGAACCTGGCCATATATTGGGCCAGGAGGCAGAAAGTAGGAGAGGGTAAGGGAATCCACAGTCTGCAGCTTTAGCATCCCAGTCCAGGGACAGCTCCCTGGTGTCTGGTGCAGGATGTCATCTATAGTGAGAGGGGCCAGCGGGTATCCAGGCTCGGGTTTCACTGGCCAGCCCAGATAACATCTGGCTCCTGGATATCAGGCCAGTGACCTCTTAGGCTCTCTGGTGCCTGGGAGTCTGCAGGGAAAGTTGTGCCTCCTGAGCTGACCAGCATCCTTGGCTGATTCTCAGTGATGGGGACTTAGCCCAGCCCTCTGCCCCTCTCAGTCTACCTTCTTCTTCACCCAAGCCTCCTGTAGCATCCACATCCTGCCCTTGGGCTGTGCCTGGGTCAACTCTGAAGGAAAATCCTACGTAGCATCTCTACTCTACAACCCTCAACCCTGAAAACACTAACCTAGAAAACCACCATGTTACAGTTTTCAGCCCCCATGTTTATCCTTAATCAAAGCCTGTTAGTAAATGCTGAAAGTGGGGTGAGATGTGGCCCCATATGTGGAGCAGTTTAGCTGTAGGAGCTGATTTCATACTCTGAACAGCAATAGCCTCATTTAATAGAGGAGGGAATGAGCCTGAGGTCAGGTCCCTTCTCAAGGACATGACCAGGAGTGTGGGGTCATCACTGAGAGGCCTTGGTGGGAGATTGGGATTACTGGGTAGGGTGGGACTGCCTCTGATGCTGGTGTACCCTGAAAAGATTGCACCCTTCTTCATTCAGCCTGAGAACCCTCTTCTGTGAATTATACCGTTGTCTGGATCTTCTGGAGGTTAAGCCAGAGCACTCATGTCATACAGGGGCCACATAGATCAGAAACATGACTAAGATGGAGCAGGGTCTCCCTCCCCTCCCCTCCTCTTCCCTCCCCTCCCCTCCCCTCCCCCATCTCCTCTCATCCCCTTCCCTCCCCTCCCCCCTCCTCTTCTGTACTGCTTAGTGTCATGTCAACTTGATACAAACTAGAGTCATCAGAGAGGAGGGAGCCTTAACTGAGAAAATGCCTCTAAAGACCAGGCTGCAGGCAAGCCTGTATGACAGTTTCTTAATTAGTAATTGATAGGGAGGGCCCAGCCCATTGTGGATGGTGCCATACCTGGGCTGGTGGTCCTGGGTTCTATAAGAAAACAGGCTGAGAAAGCCATGGGAAGCAAGCTAGTAAGCAGCACCCCTCCATGGCTTCTGCATCATCTTCTGCCTCTAGGTCCCTATCTTGAGTTCCTGTCCTGACTTCCTTTGATGATGAACAGTGACAGGGTCTTTCCTCCCCAACTTGCTTTTTGGCTATAGTGTTTCATCGCGACAATAGAAACCCTAACTACCACACCTCTGTTCCCCTCTCTCCTCTCCCCTCCTTTTATTCACCTCCCCTTCCCTTTCTTTTAGAAAAGTTGACACAGAGTCTTGCTTTGTAGCATGAGCTAACCCTTGAATGCAAGATTCTCCTGTTTCTTTCAAATATTGGGACTTCAAGGAAGCCACAATGCCTGGCTGCAGACGTCTTTCTTTCTCAGAGTGGGCACCGTGACTCTGTTCCCTTCATCTTCCTCCTCCTCCCTGTTAGCCACCCTCTACACAGAGGCTCACTGGCTGCTCTCTCACACTGGTCCCCTTGGGCCTGTCTGTGACACTGAGCTCTTCTCTCCTCTGATACTCCATCTGCTCATGTTGGTCACATCCACCCCTTTCTGGCTCTCTTTTTTTTTTTTCTGAGTGCTCCCTCAGAGACCATTTATTTCGCCCTCAGGGATGTTCCTGGATCTGGTGGCTGTTTCTGCCCCATGCCCCTCACTCTTTGAACACACTGGTTCTCAAAATCTGGTCCCTCATATCAGCACCATCTGAACACTTGTTGAAAATGCAGATTTGAGGTGCTTTCCAAGTCCCACCAATTCAGGAGACCCAAGCTGGGCAGCACTCTCTGTGGGACCTCTGAGAGGTGCTGCTCTGTACTGATCTGGGGGTGCAGTGCTTAGCTTTTCTAATCTTTCATAAGCAAGTGATACCCCCATGTTTCTTTGGCCTGGGACCCAGATCCCTAGTGTCAGAGATCCTGAGGAAGCTGTGTGTTGTCTCAGAATGGCAAGGGTAGATCACAGAGAAGCCTGCTCAGCCACTGGGGCAGGCTAGTGGGCCAATCCCTTTAACACCGAGAGTCCTGGGCCTTGGGAGGGTTAAGTGATCCATAGAGAGGCTGGGGACACAGCTTCTAATCCAGAGGGACACAGCAGGCAGGTAGCAGGACCCCTTGAAAATAGGTCCAAGCGCAAGACTTAAGGGAACTACAGATGTAGGCTCTGGGCACCTTTCTCAAAGATCTAACCGGGCGGGGCATCCATCCCTTTAACACACTAAGATCCTGACCCGGCTCTACCTACCACCGCTTGAGCCCATTAACAAACACTGAGGGTCAAGCCTGTGCTCTGTCTCCCAGGCCCCGCAGGCCACCTCAAAAGGCAAAAGCTGCTGGGAGTGAAGGCTTGTTTGGGCCTCCTTGGGAAAGCCGCTTTCCGACAGATCTGAGCCGCATGGCCACAGGATTAGGCATGGGTCATAGCCAGGGTCACAGGACAAAGATCAAATGTCAGCACTTGGAGCCGGGGCTGGGCCCATGACACAAGGGATGTCACTTCTCTAAGTGGCTCATCTTCCAGTCTGAGCTGAATCAAGGGAGAGATGCTGTCCAGGGGCAGTCAAGGCAGGTCAGGAGGCCAACCCTAGTTGGCAGGATAGCCTGTTGTCCCTTTTGCTCCAGGACCTGCTATCACCTTATCCAGAAGATGCAATCCCCAGGACACAGGAGTCCAGAGGTTCTGGAAGAGAAGTTCTGTGGGTGATTCTGATTCCACCAGAGTGTGTGGTGGACAGTTCCTACAAGGCCCAACCTACCCTTCAACCTTGATTCTTGCATGAGGGAGGAGACTGTGTGCATTTTAAAAACTGGTTTGAAATTAATTTTGTTCCTAATTAATGTGTACATGCATGTGTGCAAGCGGAGGCCAGGGGTTGATATATTGGGTGTCTTCTACTGTCACATTCCACTTTATCTTTTGAGATAGCCTCTGTCCCTGAACTTGACTCTCATCCATTAGCTAGACTGGCTGGCAGTGAGCTCTGTGGCTTCTCCTGTGTCTGGTCCCTACTCTAACACTGAGCTAACCACCACGCTCACCTTACTTAGGTGGGTGCTTAGGGATCCAGATGTGGGTCTTCATACTTGGGCAATCGGCATCTTACTGACTGATCCATCTCCCCCCCCCACCCCCAGCCCACATTAGCCAGTTTAAAATGAACAATTTGTACATTGTGGCATTTAGTACACCAGAATATTCTGCAACCATCATCATTTCTACCTGGTTCCAAAACATGCTCCTCACACTCCAGTAAACTGTCCCCATTACATGTTTCCCCTGTCTTTCCCAAGCCCCTGATAGCCCCAGTCTGCCTTCCCTTTTTCTGGATTCCTTTATTCTAGATACAGACAGTCATAGGGTTTGCATCTGGGTTCTTTCCTTTAGCACAGTGTCACCAAGGTCCATCCAGGCTGTAGCATGTTCAGAACTTGAGTCCTTTCTATGGCCAAATAGCCACATTTTGTTCATCCATTCATCTGTTGAAAGACACTAGATGGCTTCCACCCTGGGAAATACCACTTTTTATTACTATTATGTTGTGTGTTTGGAGAAGGCATGTACATACCACTAGTGTGTGTGTGTGTGTGTGCTGTGTGTGTGTGTGTGTGTGTGTGTGTGTGTGTGTGTGTCGTGTGTGGTACTCAGAGGACAACCTCGTAGAGCTGATTCTCTCCTTTACTTTTATGTGGATTGCGGGGATCGAACTCTCACTGCCAGGCTTACATGCACCTGTTTTACCCACCGAGCTGAGCCATCCATCTCACCTGCCAGCCTGAGAAATACCGTTTCTATCATTGTATCCTAGATAAAGAAATTTGGCATTCTTTTCCAAGGTTGTCCAGCTGATTAGCAGTGGAACTGAGCCTGAGAAGCAGACTTTTCTCACCTCCAGATAGAAATGAGGGCTGATCACAGGCCAGGCAGAGGGAGGCTTCTTTGTGCTCAGGAGTGTCTTTACTCATCCGTGTTTTCAATGCCCCTTTTTATGTAGAAAGCGAGACCTCCTAGGGAGGCTGTTTTCTAATTCAACACAAACGACCCCAACTGCCCGGTCATCTGTCTTTCAGAAGTCACCATTGCCAAGTTCTAAGTTACCTGCCATACCACTTGCTGGTTTCAAGGTTCATGTGATCAAACCTGTCACATACATGCGTTTGCTTCACCACCTGCACAATCGTGTGAACGATTTCCACCACCTGGCTAGCTGTCTCCCCTCATCATCTCTGTAGCGCACCCCCAACCTGTACCCTGGCCACTCTCAGCAGCATGACACTTAGAAGTACATCTGGGCTTTAGCTATCAGACTCATCCTCTTTAGCTGAGTAGGGCTCCCTGCTTGAATACGGCCAACTTATCCATTGCCACGTTCAGGGACACTTACTTGTGTCTCTTCCCATTTGGAGCTGTGGTGACAAAAGCTGTCGTGAATACCTATGTGCGAGGCTTTTTTTCTGGTCCCAAAGTAGGACAATTGAGTCACATAAGAATTGTTTCATCTTATTTCTGCTTGCAGAGGTGGCTTTCTGGGGCTGGCTCATGCTGGAATCCAAATGAGACTCTCATCGCCACTGAAATGAGAGTCTTGAGTATGACCTTCCAGGACAGGAGGACTAGGCGCTACATATAGTGTGAGCCTCAACTGTCCACCTGGGGTATTTGGGAGCTCAGAAGGTGGCCCTCTAGCATCTTGGAACTTGAGAGAAATCTTAAACTAACAGCTCCCATGTCAACATTTTGAGCTATTTGTTATGGACACATTGATCAAGCATTTTGCAGGCAAAGACTGTCTGCAAGAGTTTTTTTCTTCCAGCGCCCCTGGGGTCCCTGCTAGTGGCACATAGCCTATCTGCTTCTTTCTTGCAGGATGTAGAGCTCCTGTTGGAGTGTGGACTTCTGGGGCCTGAGGTGGTCCCCCATCTTATAGCCTGGCTAAAAAGTATAAACTTCTAGGTCCAGGCCACTCTCTGCCCATTGTCAGAGCTCCACTAAGCTGAGAAGCTGTCATGCCCTGGCTGCTTTGGAGGGAAAAGGGAAATAATCTAGGAAAATGTCCAGGCAAATGTCTATGTGTTTGGAAACAGGGCCATTCTCTGCCAGACATTTCAGGTGGAGTCATTTGCATGGCCATCTGATAGCAGCTCCCAGCCAGGCTCAGCAGATAAAACCCATCTGGAACCTCTGAATGCACAACAAACACTCACCTCTTTTAGTTTCTAAAGGCCATTTGCCTAAAACCCTGCAAGATTTCATGGGGTAGGGGGTGCAGATATGGGACAAAGAACAGGAAGTTTGCATGTCTCTGGGAAAGCAGAACTAAGTGGTTCAGGTTAACCCTTATTGCTTTCTTATAATTTGCAAAGAGTACAGGGGAGGAGGGGTGGCTCTGTGGGGCTCATTCTGGTCCTCTCCTGATTTCCCACTTGACCTCTTTGGACCCCAGTTTTCTCCTCTATAAAACATGTGAGACACAATGAAGGACAGGTTGATTCCAGGAACAGAGAAGGCAAGAGAAACCAGGAAGTCTTCGGTTTCACCCTCCAGGGAGCCTGAAGTTGTAGCCCCTGAGTGGGGCACAGTGCACCAAGCGTTTGTGTCAGGCTCCATCGAGATATCCTTCCTCTATTCTTAAGGCTGCAAAGTATCGCCTTAAGAGGGAGCCTAAATGGGAATGGATGACCAGGGCACCCCCCCAAACACTCAAGATTTTCATGCTTTCTTCCATATTCCCGTTCACTGTCACTGAAATAGTTTGAGAACCTTGAAACCCACCTTGTAATGGGAAGTCCTTTCTGGCCATGCCCCAGAGAGAAAGGATGGAGTGTAGAGGCTGGTCCAACCAGGCCCTGGCTCCACCATTCCTCTGTCCCTAATTCTGGCTCTGGTTGCACAAGGAAGCCCCTCTGCCCTCTCTCTGAAGAGGACAGTCTCCAGTGTCTAGAAATGGACCATTCCTTGACTTCTCAGCCCTGAGTCAGAAATGCAAAACCTATGTAAAGACAGCATGGAGAAAAGTGAGAGGAAAAGGAGGAAGAGGAGGTTGGGAGAAGGAAAAGGAGGAGAGGGGTGCATGGTTCTGCCCCTGCTCCAAACAGGTCCCTTCCTCAGCCTCCGTCAACAGCATCCCGACTGGGTTTCTGCCCCAGATAGAGGTCATCTTGTCCAACCCTTGGTCTCTCTGGTCCAGGTAGAACCCTTCTTGCCCATCTCCCCTGGCCTCTAACCTCAGAAAGGACAATCACAGTACAGATATGGGGTTTGATGCTCTTTAGGCCCCACACGTGGGCACATTTGAGCTTCTGGATAGTGCTGTCTCCGCCACATACAAGACGTAAGGTCTCATTGACATAACTGAAGTCTATGGCTGTAGTCTGCTTCTTGTTGGTGGGTATGGCGGTAGATATCAAGTATGGAGCCAGGAAGACTTGGAGTTGGAGCTCAGCAGTATGTGGGGCCTGTTTATTGGCTATAAGGATCAGTCAGAGGAGGGCCAGTGTATCTGGAATCTCTGGGGCTCTCAGGGGAGGCAATTATACTCCAGGTGCCTGGCACAGGTACCTAGGCAGCCCTGCCCACTGTTCTAGGCCTTGCAAGAGCCGCTGTTTGCTTCAGTAGGTAGCCTTGAACTTGGACGCACAGAAAAGTCATTTTTGCTGGAGCCATCTGGTTGCAGGTCCTGTACATTCATTCATCAGTCTGCCCCGGAAAAGGACAATGTGATCACTTCCGTGGAATGACATCAGGAAGGTGGGTTCCCTCAGACCGCATCAATATGTCAAGCCTCCTGGCTGCTCCGAAGAACAGTTTACCCAACATGATAACTTAATAAATGGGCAAACCTTATTGCCCAGCATGTCCAGTCCTAGAACCTTCTAGAAAATCATTCCACACAGGCACACATCATCTAGTCAATCTGTAGCATTTCTTAGATCCCTGCTGAATGCCAGGAGTGGAGACATACTGTGAATTTTAAAACAGAGGTACATCTTTATCCTCGTGGAACTTATATTCTGATAACAAATAAAGATTAATAATAATAATAATAATAATAATAATAATAATAATAATGGAAATAAAATGAAAAGTTAAAACCTTTTAAAGAATGAGCGATGGATCCAGGCATTCAGATTACTCATTCTTTCAAGCTGCCGTGTGCACTGAACTTGTTGTGTGCCAAACATTCTCCTAGCGGATTAAACTACAGCAGCATAAATGAGTCTCTCCCAACTTCTTTCCTCTTCCCCCTTTCTTCTTTCTCCTTCAACCCTTCTTCCTTTCCTCCTCCCTCCCACTCCCTATCTATCCATCCATCCATCTATCTATCTATCTATCTATCTATCTATCTATCTATCTATCTATCTAT
>CABHPP010139069.1:1327-21824 GCA_902168425.1 Peromyscus attwateri | reverse complement strand
AGTAAGTATGTGCTGTGGGGCAGGGGGTGGTGTCGCGGAGTCATATTCACAAATTCTAGACCTAGAACTTTTAGGCTGCCATCAGCTTCTCCATCTCTAAAATGCCAATCTATCGGAACAGTAGATAAGATTTCACAAGTGCATGGACGGAGAGCAATATCCTAGGAGCAGAAAAATTTTTAAATGCCCCTTTCCCCACCACACCCTTCTTCACAGCACATACTTACTTACTTCCTTGCAAAGGGAGGGAACAGTGTGAACAAGAATCGCTGCCATTCTTACCTGGAGCCAAAGTTTGTCATGCTGAGACCACTTCCCACCAGCAATGCACTGAAAAGTGGCATTCTGCCCGACATTCACCTCAACATTTTGGAGTCGCAGGAAATGAGGTGCTTTTCCTAAGAGAGAAAAACCAAACAACACATGAGGACAAGATACAGTTGCCCACACCACTTCTCCATCAGGGACAGCAGCCCGGGATAGGCCATGTGCCTGAGAAGATGCCAGGCTCTGATAAGAGTTGATGGACCACTACAGAGTGAGGCCTGTTCTGTGAATTCCACACATTGTCTCATTTAAGCCTTGTGAAATCTATGGAGTAGATAGGACAGCATCCTTAGTTCACAGATCACAAATCTAAGACTCTGAGCATTGCATAGTTGAGCACAGTCAGGTATACAGAAACATGGGAGCCAAGATATGAATCCTGTCCTGTGAGACCCTCAAAGTTCCTGGGACAACTTGGCCCACACATCTCTAGAATGGTTCAAAGTGAATGTTGCCCCTGGGAATGACAGTAGGTTAAAGGCAGAATCACAGAACCCAAAGCTCCTCCCTTGACTCTGGTGATGATGCTGATGATAGCAATGGTTAAGGGTGATATTTTATTTGTGCTGAAGTGTGATTTTACTTGTATGTTAATAAATAAAGTTTGCCTGGAGATCAGAGGTTATAGCGAGCCAGGGACAGCAGTCAGGTGGTGGTAGCCCATGCCCTTAATCTGATCACATGGAAGGCAGAGTCTCTGTGTGGTCAAGGACACAGCCAAGTGTGGTGACCCGAGCCTTTAATCCCAGTACCAACCACAGAGCCCTGAAGGTCTGTATAGACAGGCAGTGATGAGGAAGTCATATGGCTAGGTTTAGAGCCAATGAGAAGGCAGAACAGGAAAGCAATAAAACACAAGTCACACAGGAAGAAAGTCTCTCTCTCTGGAGAAGCGACAGCAGCGAAGTGGTAAGATAAGGTAGTCGTGACTCTCTGATCTCTTTGGCTATTACCTCTGTATTTGGCTCTGTGTTTCTTATTTACTAAGACTATTTAGAATTTCCTCTATAGTTAAGGACAAAGAGTATAGTAGGAAGAAAAGAGAAGGAAACTATAAGAACTGTCATTTACTGAGTATTTCTATGTGATAGGTACCATGCTCAGCATCTACAATTACTCAAAACAGTGCAACTGTCCCTATGAATTCCAGAAAGCTGCCCATGCTCACAAAGGTGCATAGTTTACATTCTCAACTTTACACCAGGGCACCTCCTAAGCATGGGTGGAATGGAGAACACAGATTCTGGGGACCGAGTATAACATGGTTTTCAAATGGAAATCAGCATCTAAGATCATCAGCCCTGGGATTAAGCCTGAGTTTCTTGTTGGATAGCTTATATTCATGTATTTCCTTGTTTGTGGTGGCAAATGCTCCTCTATATAAGTCCCCCATAAAACGGCAATGTCTGGTTCCCATTAGCTGATAACTACTTAGCTGATGACAAGAGGAATGAGCTTTGTCATTGGGTACAATGACAATTCCCTACTAAGATCAATAAAATCAGTGATAAGCTGGCATAGACTCCTTATCCCAGTGGGGCTAAATGGAGGGGCCTTATGATACCAAGGAAATCAAGAAAAGTAGGAAGAATAACATATAGTGAACCCCCTACCAGTGCTAAGCAGTAGTCTTAGTTGAGGTCTCTGTTGTCATGGTAAAACACTACAAACAACTTGGGGAAAGAAGGGCTTATTTAATCTTACAGCTTATAGTTCATCATCCAGGAAAGTCAGGGCAGGAACTCAGGATAGATATGTGATGAGAAATAGAGCAGTGACCATGGAGTAAGGCTGCTTACTGGATTGCTCTCTGTGGCTTGCTCAGCCTGTTTTCTTTTCTTTCTTTCTTTTTTTCCCTTTGGTTTTCCAAGACAGGGTTTCTCTGTGTAGCTTTGTGCCTTTCCTAGAATTCACTTTGTAGACCAGGCTGACCTCCAACTCACAGAGATCCACCTGCCTCTGCCTCCCGAGTGCTGGGATTAAAGGCATGCACCACCACCGCCCGGCTTCAGCCTGTTTTCTTACCCCATCCAGGACCACCTGCCTAGGTGTGGTGCCACCAGTAATGGGCTAGGCCCTTCCACATCTATAATTAATCAAGAAAATCCCCCAATCTGGTAGGAACATTTTCTCAACTGAGATTCCCACTTTCTAAATGACTGCATCTTGTGTCAAGTTGACATAAAAACAGCCAGCAAAACACTTTGCATGTTTTTTCTGTTCTAATTTCATGGCATCCCTGTGAAGCATATGATAAAGGGTAGAAATTAGTATCAGCAAGTCCAAGATTGTTGTGAAAGTCAGCATTAGTTGTCGGCTTGACATAACTCCGAATCACCTTAAAAGAGGATCTCAAGGAGGAGGGGCTGTCTACATTGGGTTAATCTCTGGCCTTGTCTATGGGGATTATCTTTTTCTAAAGTAATATTTTTATTAATTTTATGATAATTTCCTACAATGTACTTTGATCATATTCCCCATCAACTCCTCCTATACCCACCCTTTTCACCCTCCCCTCCCTACCCACACAACTTTGAGTTTTCTCCCCCTCTACATTAAGTGCAGTTTACTTTGCCCAAATTTCTGGAACAAAGTCTTCCCTAGAATGGAGTCCACCTACATGGTCACAGCTTTGAAGAAAACTGACTCTCCTTCTTCCCACATCTATCAAATGCCAATAGCTCCTAGGCTAGCTGTAGAATTTCACACCACATCCTATCTTCATCCTGGGATTTTATTTGACTTGAGCTTGCACAGATCTCGTGCATGCTGTTGTAATTAGTAAGAATTCATATGTGAAACTGCCATGTTGTATCCAGGAAACATTGTTTCCTTGATGTTATCCACAGTCTCTGGCTCTTACAATCTTTTCATCCCCTCTTTCACAATGACCCCTGAGCCTTGTGGGAAAGGGTGCAATGGTATGTATGTACCACTGAGGGTGGGGCACTCGAGTGTCTCTTATTCTCTGCTCATTGACTAGTTGAGAGTCTTTGTGTTAATTGCTATCGGCTGCAAGGAGAAGCTTCTCTGATGGTGTTTGAGATGCACTGATCTACAGCAATAAGTCAGTAGTAGTCATTTTAATACTGCATGTTCACTTAGCAGAATTAGTACTCTTAGGTCCTATGACCTATCTAGCCACAAGGTTTTTGGCCCTATTAATAACGCCAGGTATGGGTTCCATTTCATGGATTGGGCCTTAGGCACAATCAAAAAGTGATTGTGTGGTCTTACAACATTTGTGCCACTATTTTACCAATAGGCATACTTATCATGTCACTTGCTGTTACAGCATTCTGAGTTTAAAGCTGTGCAATATTGATAATTACTTTTTATTTTTTTCTATTTTTATTACATTTTTTAAATTAATTTTCTCCTCCTGTATCTGCATGGCACTTTCTGGCACTGTGAATGCTAGCCAGTAGAGATAAGGTTCCAGGTTAATACCAGCTTGATTTCCATGACTCAAGTATGTGGGGTCTTAAGAATTATGATCTTATCATCAAGTTCTGGAGGGCAAACAACAGTATTGACAATAGCCTAAAATGCTTAGGGGGTCTATGGGACCCCGTTGGCCAACAACTCAAAGAGAGGTAGCCCTTTCCTGTTATTGGGGATTTTATTTGCTAACATGTGGTCTCTAGTTGGGGTATTGTCCTCCTCTTGCAGGGAAACTCTACTAAAACCTTTTTTTTTTTTTTTGGTTTTTCGAGACAGGGTTTCTCTGTGTAGCTTTGGAGCCTGTCCTGGAACTCACTCTGTAGCCCAGGCTGGCCTCAAACTCACAGAGATCCCCCTGCCTCTGCCTCCCGAGTGCTGGGATTAAAGGCGTGTACCACCACCGCCCGGCTAAAACTATTTTATTTTATGCTTATGTATATATTTCAGAAAGCTCCTGTAGTAGTGGGTTTCCATTTGACTTTTTCAAAGGGCCTTCACTGTTAGTTTTCCCTCCCTATATTCTCTCCTCTACATTGTCTTGTTGTGGAATAATCTTTGAAGATGTGTCTTTAGCAAGGCATCTTCTGGTTGGTTTAATAATGAGCTACATGGCCAATATCTAGGCAGGAGGTATAGGCAGGACTTCCAGGCACAGAGAGGACTCTGGGAAGAAGAGAAGAAGAGAAGCCAGCCAGATGCTGAATAAGTCAGACACACTGAATGGGACAGAAGTAAGAGCCATGAGGTAGAACATAGGTTAATAAAAATATGGGTTAATTTAAGTTATAGGAGCTATTGGAACAAGCTTAAGCTAAGGCTGAGTTTTCATAATTAATAAGTCTCTGTGTGATTATTTGTGAGCTGGTGACCCAAACAGAAATCCTACTATACTGTCTTCCTATGCTCCACCCAAATTTAACCCTTCCTGTTCCATTACTCCTTTTTAATCCCCACAGTACTGTGGTCTATCTCTCCTCCCTTGACAGCTCCCCTCCTCCCATAGCTCCTTACTAATTCCCTAATATCTGTGGGTATTCCAAACAGAACACACACAAAGCTAATATGTACAAATGAGAGAAAATATGTGATGTTTGTCTTTCTGAGACTGGGTTATTTCACTCACAATCAATGTTTCTAGCTTTATCCATTTACCTGAGAATTTCATAATTTCATTTTTAACAGCTTAATATTTTATAAGTTCATTTTTCTTAATATTCCATTGTGTAAATGTGCCACATTTTCATTATCCATTCATCAGTTGATGAACATCTAAGGCTCTTTCCATTTACTAGTTATTGTGAATAGAGCAGCAATGAGCACAAAAGAGCAAGTACCTCTATACTAAGACATAGAGTCCTTTAGGTATATTCCCAAGAGTGGTATAGCTGGATCCTGTGGTAGATTGATTTCCATCTTCTGAGGATGGATTTTCCTCCACACTGATTTTCATAATGGTTGTCCCAGTTTACATTCCCATCAGCAGTAAATAAGTGTTCCCCTTTCTGTTAGGGAATATCTTAATTAAGCTAATTGATATAAGAAGATACAGCCCAGTATGGATAGGGTGCCTTTTCCTAGGCAGGGGATCCTAAATTTTATAACTAGAGAAATTGAACTGAGAACAAATAAATAAGCAAGCAAGAATGCATGCATGCATTTCCCTCTGTTCTTGACTGTGAGTATAAGCACCTGCTTCAAGCTCCTCTGATTTGAGTTCCCGACTAGGATAGATTGTAACCTAGTATATTAAGCCAAATAAATTCTTTTCTCCTAAGTTGCTTTTTATCAGGCATTTTATCACACAACCAAAGCTACGGAGAGACACAAAGAATTCAGTCTAGTTCCATTTGATCCCCAAACTCGATTTTGGATTAGTCACTCTCTTGCCTTCTTGGCCTGGAGAGGGATGATGGTGTCATCAGACAGGCCTCAGAGTGCAGAAAACGGACCCTCAGGGTGGACTATGATCACTCTCCTGGCTTCTCTGTTTGCTCCCAAATATTTTACAAGGAACCCCAGTCCATGCTACTCCCCCCTGCGGATGTTTTGAACTGTCTTGTCTACCAAAATGTGCCACCACCTGTAAGACTCTCCCAAACCCAGGGACTTCAGTGTGATCAAGGACACTTGCTGTGAGAAGGTATATATCATCTGCCAAGGTCTTAAGCCAGCTGACAACAGCTCAGATTCTCCCATATGCTACTGTCAGAGCCCCGTGGCTAAAGTGTCATGGGTCCAAGGCCCAGATAAGACTACTTCTGCTGGTCATCTCCAAGTTCAAGATTCCTGCATCTACCAATATGATAAATGTCATGCTGCTCTGGTTGCTTGAAATTGTTCTTCTTTGGCTCTCCTCTATAATTCTGTGAAGTGATTTGGAACTATCAGTTCTTCAGCCCAGGAGTGGAGCAAACCTTGTAGGTCTCTTTCTACTTTGGTTTTAAAGTGGAAAGGAACACCCACCCTACATAAGGAGGGAGTGTTTAGGCTCCAAAATCAAGATGTCCTTTTCAGTTTTACAAAGGTCACCCTCTTCTTGCACTTCTGGTCATGGGGCAAGTGGTTAAGTTCTGAGAGACGTACAGTTAGGGATAATTCCTCTTTGGTCATTGATTGGCACCTGCCTGCTTCTGACTCCTCCTCCTTCTCCCTTCTCAGCAAGTGTTTCGTTCTTGATTCTTTCACTTTCATTCCGTCTCCTTTCTCCCTTCTAAATTCAGAATGTAGATGATGAATGTCCATGGGTATTGATATTTTGGGGGAAACACTGATGACTCTGATTTACAGCACAGATATCAAACCCAAACTCTCACAGGAACTAGACAGCTATGCAAATTAACAAAGTGGCTCCACTGTAAATCAAAGCTAACAAAAAAAAAAACAAAAACAAAAAAAAAAACACCACCTTCTTACTCCAGCTTCCATTTTCAATTTTGGAAAGATATTTTCACAAAATAAAGAAAAAATGTTGTAAGCAGAGTAAGGACTGGTATTACCAATGTTGGAAAATTGTTAAGGAATGGTGGATAAATAGAAGAACTAGAGAGACCTCATACCACATTGAAAGGGAAGCTCTGTTACTAAAGCCAGCAGCGAGTGGGGTGGGGGATGGGAGTACTTTGCTCAGAGCTATCAGTCACCTGATTTCCCCAGAAAAATAAACAGTCCACATTTTGTGTGAAGTCCCTTACCCTAAAATCTTGAGTATGTTTGATGAAAACACTGTTCAGTCTTAGCCAAACTCATCAGAAGTCAGGTCCCACCAGTTTGTGGCCTCTGAGAAGTTGCTCTCATGTTCAGTCTCTTGGAACAATTCCCACTGGCCACCTGTCCTCTATCTGAACCCATAAATCCAGCAGTGACTCTGACCCCTCCACACACTGAGGGAACCTTCTCAGTTCTCGTCTCATTCTGCAGTCTCTCCATATGCCCTCACTCTTATCTTTACTATGAGGCCCTGGATCACCCCTGACTTATGATCAGTATCTTTTGGTTAGGATCTTCCTTGTATTTGGTCTTCTCTGGGCTCCTGGATTCTCTGACCCTCCCTCTACCCCTAACTCCAGTCCTCTTCAGCCACTCTTTTCATCATTATCTTCCCTCTGCCTCTGCACTTCGGGAAATGAAATTATTGTACCAACGTCAACTCACCAACCTTTAGCCAAACACGGGTGACCTTGGGTCCCCCAAGCAGCCATCAGCTAGACTTGAGGCACCCCCCTCTCACTACTCACTGAGACTGAGTTCCCCTAAAATGGAATCCTGCTGAACAGGGTTAAGAGGAAACTGGCTTTGCATTTGGGGCAAAATGCCTTGACGCCGGTGACATTTAAAGTCCTGCAGATGTCAGTGTAGCATCTGAAGACGTATTATTGTGCCCTTTATCTCGCTCTTTCAACCTGACAATGCTCAGCAGGAAGCCCCACAATTGAAGTGAAAGCTCCTACATACATTAGAAACGTGTTGCTGTTGCTCTGTGGGCTGAGGGACATGGCCCTGTGACAGTGGGAAAAATAGGTTGGAAAAAATCTAAAAGTCAACTTGGGAGTTAGAAAGTTTGAAACTGAGTGGAACAGTGTGCTGACATTTATCAAAGTTATAACTGCAGTGGCCCTGCTAATGGCTGACACCAAGACCTAGCAGTGGATGGTAGCTATGGCCAAAACAATTTTGGAATAACAACAAGTTAAATGAGCTATAAAACATGGGTGGGAAGTTTTCCATTGTAAAAGAAAATAATTTCTTTGGAGGATTATGCCTGACTTTTGGTCACTGTTTTGAAAGCTTTGAGGCAAACATTTAAAGCCAGCTTCAATGGGTAGAGGATAAGATTGCAAATCAGTAATGATTCCTCTGTCCACAACTTTTAGAATAATTAATTGAATCCTTTACTGACAAACTATGGCCATATGTCAATAGAAAATGTTTTGAAGGTCAGAAGTGGAGACTCATAAAAATCTGAAGACATAAGGAAACACATTTTTTTTTTCAATATAGTTACAATCTTACAAACTTCTGAGTAAAATTAATTCTAAGGCTGAGGATTTGGGGAAAACACTGCAATGCAACAGACAGGTAAGGAGGCACATAGGTTATATGATGTGTAATCCCATGAGCAGTTTCAAGGCCTGTGGTCACCACCTAAGAGGTAGCATAAACATGCAGAGATCTGGAAGCAGCCATCTTTGGGGCATCTATCAGTCTCTCAGCCTGACCAATCAAGTAAGACTGGTTACTACCAGCATGCAAATGCAGTGCCAGGCTAACCATCAAGGTCTCTTTCTCAAGGTCTCTGTTTCTCCATATCATCACTGACTCCTGGAAACCCAAACACAGATTGTGTCTGAATCTAGCAGTACTGCCTCATAAGAACTAATTAAGCCAAAATGAGGCTGTTGGGTAGACCTCGATCTAATCCAACTACTGTCCTATCAGGAAGAGGAAATGTGGACACATAAAAAGACACCAGGGACTTATACACAGAGAGAAAAAACCACAAGAGGTTGCACTGAGGGAGATTTTGCCAGCCAAGGAAGATCATCTCCAAAGCCAAGTTTTCAATACCTTAACCTTGAATTTCTATCCACCAGGGCTATTAGAAAATGTAGTGTGATCACTTAAGCCACCTAGTCTCTGGCATGTCTGGACTACAGTCCTTGTGAAGCAATAAACCATCTGCTACATAGAATATAATTGCAGATTTAGTTGTTTTGTTTTTGGTCTCATTCATTTTACTGGAGGCCTATGAGGACAGATAATGAATTTGTCTTATGTAGTTCCATAGTCCCAGAACAGTGCCTGACACTGAGTACAAGCTCCGTAATCACTTCCTGTGATGAGTGGCTGACTCCTCACCACCCTGCTTCAGGCCACCAGTGTTTCTTGCATAGCTCCAAAATGTTCTCCCATATAGTTTCCCCACCCTTCCTATGGGACTGAAACTCATACACCATACAACACCCTTTAAGAGTTAACAACCATTAACTCTTAACCATTCCATCCTCAGATAAGCCTTTCTAGAATCACCTCCCTGCATTGAAGACTAATATCCACTCAGTGGTGAGGTTCCAGGTCACCTGCCCAAGGTTCACCTAGGACATTGTCTGCTGTGCTCCACCTACCAGGCCACACGGTCTGCATGGGGATGTGTCCCAAGGCAGGACTTCTGTACTTGCTATTTCTTCTTCTTAGAAACCCCCCCCCCACCTTCGCAAATTCTCAGAAAGCAAACTCCTTTCCATGATTATAGTCCCATCTCTGATCACATCTTGAAGACAGATCCCATGGCCACATTACCTAAGGAGTCCTGAAGAATCCCACTTCCCATATTTATCATATTCACAACACTTTCCCTTATCTCAAATTATCCATTACTTATCTAGTATTAGATACTTAATTTCTTTCCTCCTTCTCATCCCCTGTCAATCAAACACCACAGGCACAGGAGCTAACCCTTTCTTACTTAACTATCTGCTATGCCCAAAACAGCTCTTGAACACACAGCTCACAATCAATAATTTACTTGTTGAAATGAAGAATGAGTAAAATCCTGGGCTAGCAATGAACTGAGCGTATGAGCTGTGGGTGTGCCTCAGAGGACTACACACACTGGCAGTATTTGTACATATCCTTAATGTGATTTTCTCCAATTCCAGCTACTTTTTCATGGGCCGCACATTGTGTTTTCTGGCAAGGATGTGCTTAAGCCTCCTAAGCACTGGGGTTGAACACAGCCACAATACACCATGCAGAAATAAAGCCAAGGTCATGTCTTCTAGAGCTATATATCCCACGGCCCATTTGCTGGGTAACCGACTCTCAGCAATTCTATAACCAAGCAATCCACACTTCTCAGCAGGAGGAGGATGGGGCTAATAGGAGAATCTTAAATTCACAGACACCACAGTGCAAATAGAGAGGATTCCCAATGATCCTTATGGTTTTGTGGGTAGAAAGCCATCCAAATGCCCTCCAGGGATTCTCTCCTCTAGAGATACAACAAAGAGAAGAAAAGATTTGCTGGTGATAAACAGGACTTGGACGACTAAGATAGTGAGGCTGGGACTAGATATGACCATCAAGGTATTATGGTGAAAGTGAAGAAGCACAGAGCACTGGGACTCAAGGACAGAGTATCATGCTGGATTATGCTGGGGAAAACCAAGTGTCACCAAGAAAGACCAAGACCAGGCATAAAGGGACAGATGTGTGCAGGGTATAAGGAAGATAAAAATCAGACCCAGTTTCCCCAGATATTGTCTGGAACTTGGGACTTGCCATACAGTTTTCCAGAGAAAGTGTTTTAAGCTAACTAGTCTTCTCCCCTGAAGTGGGGAGGAAATGATGATTGAAGATCTGACAAATGGATGGCAACACAAGTGAAAAGATCCATTTCCATTACAGCAACACGGTGGGGCTGATGTGAGACTCATGCCCAGATGTGTGGGGGGGGGGGGGTATTGAAAGGCACATAGGTAAGTAAGGACACATGATGACTCTTGAGGTGGCTGTAAGCTGCTCCCTTACCCATAGCATAACTGCTGTGGTTTGAATGCTTTGTCTTCCAAACTCACACCGAAGTTCAATCCCCAAAGTCAGTGACACAAAGAGGGAAGTGTGGTGACATTTTGTTTGTGCTCTAGCAAATAACGCTTGCCTGGAGATCACAGAGAGGAGCTAAGCCACTAGTTAACCATAGAGGCCAAGCAGTGGTACAGCTTTAATCCCAACACTTAGGAGAAGGAAGCAGGAAGATTAGGAGATCAAGGCCACCCTGGGATACACAAAATTGATCCAGTCTAAAAGAGAAACAGAGCCAGGCAGTGGAGGTTCATGCCTTTAATCCCAGCACTAGGGAGGTGGAGTCAGGAAGTGATATGGCTGGGTAGAGAGAGGAATATAAGGTAGGAGGAGACAGGAGCTCACCCCCTTTTCAGTCTGAGGATTCAGTAAAGGTTAAGAAGTCTCACTAGTGGGTGGCTCCTTTACCTCTCTAATCTTTCAGCATTTACCCCATTATCTGACTCTGGGTTTTTATTATTAAGACCAATAAGAATTTACACTACAGGGTAGAATCTGACGGTGACATTCCGAATTGGTAGTTTCAGAATGAGGTAAGGCTTGGACAAGTTCTTCACAGTGGAGCACTACCAATTCAATCCTGGTGTCAGCAGATGTAGACGGGGATTTGACATGCATGTGTGCACTCCCTGTTTGTTTTCATGTGATGTTCTGCTCTGCTTCCAGACTCTATAAACTAGCGAGCTATCAATGGACCTGAGCCTATGCCAGAGTTATGCCCTTGAACCTCCAAAAACTGTGAGCTAATAAACTCTTTTCTTTATAAAGCTAGTTTGGTTGTACTAAGAGGACTATTTATAACAGTAAGTGCCTGCATCAAAAGAATTTGTGTCTCAAATAAATAACTTAATGATAAACCTTGGACAAGCAAGAACAAACCAAATGCCCAAATAGTTGGTGGAAAGAGATCATCAAAATCAGGGCTGAAATTAATGGAGTAGAAAAATACTACAAATAATCAATAGAACAATGAGGTGGTTCTTGGAAAAGATCAATAAGATTGGCAAGCCCTTAGCCAAATTTACTAAAATAAATACAGAAAAGACACAAATTAGTAAAATTAGAAATGAATTGGGAGACATTAGAACAGATACCAATGGAATTCAGAAAAATCATAAGAACATATTTTTTAAAAAGTCCCGGCTTCACTAAATTGAAAAAAAAAATCTAAAGAAAATGGAAAAAAATCTAGATGCAGACAACATACCAAAATTAAATCAATATGAAATAAAAAAAAAAGTTAAACAGGTCCATAATGAGCAACAAGATTGAAATAGTAATTAAAAGTCTCCCAGCTAAAAATAAGGCCAGCACTGGATGAGTTCACTGCAGAATTCTCTAAAATCTTCGAAGAGGAACCAGCTCTGCTGTGAATGGGAAGTCTCTGTCAGTCTGCCTCCCCAGTCTCCGGAAACGTAGTAGAAGGGGAGACTGAAAAAACGGAAGAGCAAGAAGGGAGGGGGTGACCTGCTGTCCTTTGGGCACGGCATGGCTATTAGAGCATGTGAGTTCTAAGTATCTGTGGTTCCCTACATATGACCCGCACAAAATCTAGCCAGTTAAAAATTCCAGCAAGAATACAGTAAGGGCTCCCTAGAGACCCCACTCCTAACTGAGGAACTATTGGCAGTTGGCGGCTGCGGTATGCTGTGAGGGCAGGCAGTGTCTCTTTTCGTTAGGTATGGGACCACTGGCAGTTCCCTATGCCCCAAGGATGAACTCAACAGCCGCACATATATGGAAAGCACTAATTAGAATCTGTGGGTTTTAAATAATTAATTAATAGGCAAGCAAGGAAGCAAGTGGGGGGGGGAGCACATGAAGCTGGGAGGGAGATGTAATGTGGGATCCAGGGGGGAACTGAAAGGGGACTAATACATAGACATAATCAAGATACACTATATTACATGTATGAGATTTTCAAAGAATAAATTAAGATTTTAAAAATGTCAGCCTGCCATGGATACTTCAGCCTACTAAAATATATTTAACTCAATGTCTCATGGTCACATGGGAGAGTTGAGAAATCCCAAGAGTCATCCAGAACTAAATGGCTGCCAAGCAACTGATAGGAATCTAAGACACTACACTTTCAAATTGAGGACCTGGCATCCCAGACAACTCTGGCAGTGACTTCCATGATCCCCAGGCATCTCCAGACTCTAGTCTCCCAATCATATGCCTATAAGGTATAATATCAGCACAACTGCCTGCACCCAGGACTTGGCTAAGCAGGAGCTGTGTGGCTCCTTGCTGAGACACATTCAAGTATCTTTGACTAAATACTGCAAAGAAGGGAACTTCAAGAAGGAGTGGCATACTGCTGAGGACTCTTGACACTGTCCCATGAGTACTAACCATGGTAATCTCACCCTACACCTACACAGTGCTGGTAAGTGTACTTAAAATTATTTGTAAAGAATTAATAGCTCTGGAGTCCTTTTCCTTGTGGGTGAAGGATGTGATAATTTGCTTCATGTTTAATGTTGTTCTTTTCTTGTTTCTTTTTTTTTTTTTTGTAAAGACAATTGCAGAAGATTCTATCTAAAGGCCCCTAATTCTTCCACTTCAGTGGTCTGAATCCCACTAATAAACAATCAGGACTTTAGACTCCCTTAATAATGGAGAGAGATTCAGACGAATTATTTTGCCAGTCTCTGCAAATTCCTGGAGGTGCTGCCTGTTGAACGGGCCAGCAAAATTATGGATTTATTCAGGACTGATTGCATTGGGTATGTAAGCAGTTTTGAAGGATTAAAAGAGAGCAAGTGAGATGGCTGTGAGCTGAATGAATAGGGGCATTGCATCCTTGTGACTACCCAGTCAGGCACGGAGAAAGGATGTGTTGGGAGAAATGAATAGACTTACTGCATGGATGAGCAAGGACCCGGACCTCGTCCACAGCGATGTAACCAGGATGACCCTTCAAAGAGACGGATTCAAATATCACCTGAAATACACAAGGCTGATGTCAGTTTCACAGAAGCATTTGTCCACATTCACCTGAAGAAATCACAGAGGCCCCAGTCCCTTTCTGTGTCAGCCTCCCATCAGAACCAGCCAACAACACCTCATGTTAGGAGAGTGTGCCATGCTGCCAGTTGACTTGGGTTTCCAAACAAGGCAAAAAGTTTACACTCTGGTGACCAGATGTAGAAGCCAGCCATGTGGAACATTTTGAATGGATTTCAGAAATAACACTTAGCCACAACAACAAACAATTTGAACAAGACTCTGGGTCCCCATCAGTACCTCCCTCATTCTGGTTTCAAATGAATTACAGAAGGAACTAGTTACAAATAGCCCAATTTCCTTGTTGTTTTGGAAATCAGTGTAAGCCAAGGAGACTTGATCCTGATGTGACTCTATAGTCAACTTGGACTTCCTGAGTGTGTGTGTGTGTGTGTGTGTGTGTGTGTGTGTGTGTGTGTATAAGTGTGTATATTTGTGTGTGTGTTTGGCGACTAGAGGTCAACCTCTTGTTGTCATTCCTAAGGTGCCACCCATCTTTTTTTTTTTTTGAGGTAGTCTCACTTGGCTTGGAATTCTCCAATAAACCTAGAGCTTGCCTGTCTACAACTTCCCAGCACTGGAACTACAAGAATGTGCCACTAAAAACCTGCCTCCTTTTTACAGGGGTGCTAAGGATCAAACTCAAGTCCCTGTGTTTGCAGCAAGCAGTTTTCTGGCTAAGTCATTTCCTAAGGCTTCCTGGACATCTTCATCACACCTCTTAGGAACTAGCAGCGATCTACCTGGTTGTATCTAGGAGTGGAAGGAAGCAAGAAGTTTTCTCTACTCTGACTCCTACCAAAACTTTTTATTTCCACAATAATTTAATAATTAGGCTTCCCTTGCCTTTCCTCTCTCTTCACTGAGGAGGAATGAGTATCTTTGTGAACACCATGGCCAGAACCTTTCACAGGACTAATTCATACTCCCTACAGCTACATTCTCGAACTTGGACATGACACTTGGCAATGCTCTGTCAGACTCTTACCCTACAGCCCTCTCCCAACTCACGATTCCTTCATCTGTTCCTTAGACTCACACAATACCTGGATCTGTACTTCCCTGGAGTCCACCATTCACCTAGACCTCCCTACATTCTCACCAAGGTTACTTCTACCATGTTGGTTAATCACCAATGTGTTTCCCTCTGTGAGACTAATTCCTTTACACCTCTTTTTGAACCTCGCCAGGCTGATTGTGGACCTTCCTTCTCCATCCACAACCCCTACCCAATGTTCTCCTTTCATCATCCACTCACCCAATCCCAGAAGGAACTACGGCTTCAAGAAGATCAGGGATGGGCTGACTCCGCACTTCTTACCCTCAAACCTATCCTTCCTCCATACCAAACACAATCTCTGCAAGTAATTCAGAACCCTTGAACCTGGCTGATCCCTGCTGGTTTCCAGAACCTTGGGCTCTTCTGGGCTTTCCTTTGCTACTCTGTATTTCCAGGCCCTCCCCTTTTCCCTGTGACCTTAACATATATAAATGGTTTTAGCTTTTCCTATTCTTGAAAAACTACCTCTCTGTAGTAAGTTCTTCTCTGTGGCCAGTTGTATTTCAATCACAATTCTTAGTTTAATAAAGCCATTTCTACCATTTCCTTACTTCCACCACAAAATGTTAAGTATAAAAATCCCAATCAGTCACAAATATTCCTCTCCAGATTATTTTCATTATAGACACTAATATTCTAATTACTAAACCTGATGAAACTTCCCCAAAATTCTCTCTTATTTTCAGAATGAAGATGGTGGGGCTGGAGAGATGGCTCAGTAGTTGAGTTCAATTCGCAGCAACCATATTGTGGCTAATAACCTTCTGTAACTGTATTCCCATGGAACTTGATGTCCTCTTCTTGTACATGTAAACAAAACATTCATATACATAAAATACATAAATAGAAAATTATATAAAAAAAGAAGAAAAGCTCCCTGTTTTGAGCCCTAGTGTCTGCACTTATAATTGCAGTATCTACCCCGTTAGGTAACTTTTCAGGGGTATTTTCAGGAGGGAATTAATACCCTATTTAGAATGTTAGACACATGGCATTCTCAATGAATGTCTACTATAATTATTATTACTACTTGACAATGCTTCTGCAATTGTCAGTATTTGCAGCTTGTCTTTTTCTCAGTCTCTACTTGGGCTCAGAGGATACTTCACATTTGATTTTTCTTATATATATGTGGCCATCCTGTCATGAGTTTATAGGTACTCTTCCATCTCCATCCTTTTGGAGATTGTGTTTCCTCTACTCTCCATCTGACTGCACACACTCACCCTTCAGCCCTTGCCAATTCACTGGCAATGCCAAGCCCAGCTCTGTGTCCTATGTCTTTCATCAGAACATTAATCAGCATCATCTAATCAGCTCACAATCAAGAAGTTTCCTCACATGTTCTGTATGTAACAGTTCTGAGCATATTGATACCCAGGGGGCCATCCCTCCTAAAATACAGTGCTATAGCCTTCCCACTCATCATAGCTGGAGACCTGGGCAACTATAGGGGCTTCCCTTATCTTCAGTTTCTTTTTGATTCTACCCTAGTAGAATTGCTCAAATATGCCCCTGTTTTTCCATCTCTTTTATTAGACAGATCATGGGAAGCAGCCATTTGTGAGTCAAAGCCAGTCAGGTATCAGTGCCAGTGTTTAATTTAGCCTGTAATTGTTTTTCATATCTACCACAGTGATGACCTCCAAAATGAACCCCCTGTCCTGTCCCTACTACACAGCTCAAGTCTGTGGTTGAACAATAACGTAGGTGATGAGATCAATAGGAAATCTCTATAGGGGACCATGTTGTCCAGGCCAGTGGGTTCAAAGGTCAGTGCTCTCAGTGGGCCCTGGAGCTCTAACGGTTATACTAAGAGAGCAGGAAGAGAAGTGGTAATGACTGTGAAGAGGCAGTCTCATTAGTGATAAGATCCATCCATGACATCTGAAATCTGAGAGTATTGTGAAATGATGGGGGAGTGACAGACATACAACATAGTTGCTTCTGCACAATGACCACTCTTGAAAAGCACTTCCCTAAAACAGTATAGACCTTCAGAGAGAATTAACACATGGGATTGTATATGACCTGAAAAAAGCATACAGAGATAAAAGAATGATCTTTTCTTCATCCTGCAGAAGAGGAAACCTATAGAAGTCTTTCTATAAAGAACCAAATGCCTGTGTGTGTGTGTGTGTGTGTGTGTGTGTGTGTGTGTGTGAAAGAGAGAGAGACAGAGACAGAGATAGTTTAAATAATTCAATGGAAAAACTGAAGTCCATGGAAAAAATTAAAATAGAGTATATAAAGCAAATATATTTAAAAGAAATAGTAGAAAAAGCATTCATACCGTGAAATAAAAATGACAAATACAAGAAAAATGTTTCTGTTTTGACAATAAATATAAATGGGTTAAAATAGAGGAAAACAGCCAGACTGTCTAAATAATCAAAGTCTAATTGTATGCTGTAAGATAAACACCTAAGACAGAATGACTCAGTAACCTTACAAATAAGGAGTGGAACAAAGACACAATAAGGGAAATGCAAGTGAACAGAAAATAATTGTTACAAAAAATAATGGGACTGTTTCAAAGTAGATTTTTAACCAAACTGAAAAATATAAACCTTAAGTAGACTAAATTTACCACCAAAAGTTGCATCTAGAGTCCTTCAAGATAGGAAACTTGAAAGGAAAATGATGATGGGGGAAAGAACATAGTATCTAAAGACTTTGATCTGTGTTTTGGTCAATCAAATAGAAAAATCAATACAACAAATATATATTTTTTTCTTAAATGTGTTAATGAATATATTGAGAAAGCAAAATTTCTGTTCAAATGCTCAAGGATTTATAAAGAGATCATAAGCTAAATTACAGTGTAACATCAATAAGTCTCCCAGTGAATAAAATTTGTATAGGTTTGGTTTTATACATTTTTGTAACCAAATTTTCTAAAACTATAAAATAATAACAATCTTAAAATCAAGTTCTTAAAAGTTATACAATGAATATTAATGACTATGATGTTGTAGATGTTTCTTATGCTAACAAGAGTCTGAAAAAAATCGAAAGTCAAATGACAACCTAAGAACAAGACATGTAATATACATACCAGTTAAAAGAAGCATATCCTTTTTATTTGGGGAGTTCCAAAGAATTATTGACGGCCAAAAAAAGAAATGAATAGTCTACCCTAACCCCCCCCAAATCTGGCAAGCTATTTCAATAAGAAAATTGCAAAAGATAAACTAGGAAAGACATTAAACTCTGAGTGCAAATTTCTGAAATGTCATGGAGGATGTTCAGAGATATTTTAGAAGACTCCTGTTGCATTGGGTGGTGATGACTGCTCCACCTCTCTGCATTGGTATGGGAGGTGCTGATCACTGGCTAGATCTTAACCAGGGCCATTTTCTAAGTACAGACACCACAAAGGAGGATGCCAGTATCCTCTAGAAAGAAAGGCCCACCCAGGAGCTGTGAATAGAGAGATAATGACTATCTTTGGTCATGAAAATAACAGAAATGATTGAGGTAGACATAAATGGAGAAGACCTGAGAGTACTCTAGAGATAGATGTCTCCAAGGAGCAGGAAGGGAAGGGGTGGAAATGGGTGAAGTATTGAAGTAAGCTACACACCCAGAAGGGCAAAGGACACTCAAAGAAGCAGGGACCCCGGGTGCCAAGACCATAGTGGGAGGCCTGATCCCATTATCTCAAGCTGTGAAGGACATTCCACAGCCTCAAGGCTACTGCATGGAGCCTACTGTCAACTACAGCTAGCTTGGGCCTAAAGCCCTGCTGGAGATCTCCTGATGCAGGTATGAGGAGGGGGCTTACACAGACCAGTTCAAACCTGCCTCTGTGCAGAGTCAAAGCCTGGAAGCAACTCCCAGGAAAGACTCAGAGAGGATTACACTAAACTTAAAAAAAAAAAATCATGATGTGTATGTTTGGGGAAGGATGTGAACATATCAGGTCACGGCTTAAGAGACCCAGGGTTTCTCTATGATTTTCTGCAATCCTTCTGCAGAAAACACAGCAAAAATTTCGAAGGGCTGCAAACATTTCTTAAAAGATAAGAGAAAAATGTTGGCTTATCAGAGTCCCTCTTAGGAAGAGTGCTCTACAGGCATTATGGGGAAGATTGCTTAGAGTACAATCAAGGGACATTCTTTCCCACTCCAGCTCACAGAGGCCTCTATAGGAGGAGGAACATTTGCTGCATAATAGAGATGGAGTGTGGGAAAGGAGATAGGGTGGGAGTCAAAGGGTAGGATAGAGGGCGAACTGCTGTGACAAAATCGCCTGAATTGTCACTGTCCATACTAAACCTAAAGTGCCAGATGCCAGGTAGATCCTGAGAAAAGGACTGAGCTCTGAGGACACATATACCAATATCAGGTGAGTCCTTCATTTCAAGGGTCTGTGGAGCACTTTTCAGTGCCGAATAAAAGGCCATTTTACTTAAGCAGGAAATGGAGAGAAGAGCAGGCAGGTGGCTGAGAAGTTAGTAATAGTGTTATTTTTTCCCCCAAATATTGGGGAAAACTCAGAGCCACTAAAATATGAAATTGAATTGATATCACCTGGAAAGAGGCCTAGACCAGAAGCACAAGGCTTCACAGGCACTGAATTAGCTTTCCAGGGGAAGCAGGCAGGAGTGGGATGGGGGGTGTGGGCTGCCAAGGGATTTTTCTCACCTGGGGCCCTGTGGAAGGCCCAGCATTCCAAAGTCCAATAATATGAAAGATGACATTTTTGTTTATTACAGAGCTAAAGTCAATTTTAGGACTGTGAAATATGACTTTAATAAATGAATACACAAACCCATAAGGTTCAAAGCCCAGCAATGCTGAAAACCAAATTTGACTCAGTCCACAGAATCTACACATAGGACTAGCACTTGAAGTCTGGAGAATTTCAAAACCTGTTCTGCTCCTGTCTGAGAGTCTCTTGAGGGGTCCCCTTCCTCATTATTCTACCCATGAGTGTGTGTATTCACGTGTTTGAATCTGGGCAGACATAAGAATTTAGGTGTCTGTGTGTGCTCAGCTGTGCTTTTGGCCACGTGAGTGTCCAGAAATGGCTGAGTGTGCACAGGGGTGACACATGCTTTTTCCATGACACTGCTCTCAACACATGAGTGATTTCTCCTCACAAAGCTCAGAGCAAAGGGAATGGAGGAGGATGGAAATTGTTTGGCAGTCTCTGGGTAAGGCTACTTACCCAAGAAAAGGCACAGAGGCCACAGAAGACAAGCTCAACAACACAGAGTCATTCTTCAGTGATGGCTTCCTCCCTCTACTTTCTTTCCCTCTATTTCCAGTCCTACTTCCTTCCAATCACTTCAAGCCTGACATGTCTCCCCATATGGGACCGACTTTAACCTAGAGAGTGACCTATCCTGGTACCTGTTCCTCTTTCTATCTTACGTGTAAGACCATTGGGATCCTAAATGATAGATGACAGGACACAGGCGACATCACACAGCTAGAGAGCAGCAGATTCCCAGTATAGGCAAAATGCTTCCTCAAAACACAGGACACAGAGCTCAGAGCTGGTGAATGTGGGCAGGATGATGGGGAAACTGATTTACCAATAATATCCCCTATGTTAGAAAACTG
>CABHPP010139068.1:25228-37221 GCA_902168425.1 Peromyscus attwateri | reverse complement strand
GTGTGTGTGTGTGTGTGTGTGTGTGTGTGTGTGTACAAACATGCATGCCTATTGTGGTGCTGCTCCCACGTGTGGGGGCCCACTTGGGACTGTCGGGTGGGACCCGGGGATTGAACTCAGGTCACTAGCCTTGGCAGCAAGCACCTTCACCACTGAACTATCTCGCTTTCCGCTAGACTTTCAAGAACTTCAATTATCACCTTTACTTTTGCTATATGAACAAATATCTGTAGCACAGAGTGTTAGAAGGTCTTATTAATAAAAACAAACCTGGGAGCCAGATATTGGGGTGAACGCTGAAAGGTCAGAGAAACAGAACAAGCCACAGTCAACCTCACCTCGCCAGCTTCTCAGCTGATCCTGTTTCCTTAAACTGGAAGCCTCTGTGTCCTCATCCAAATGGATCTCAGCTGAACTGCTGTTAAAAGCCTAAAAGCTTAGCCAGGCTCTAGTTCCTCGTCCTCACGCCTTATATACCTTTCTGCTTTCTGCCATCACTTCCTGGGATTAAAGGTGTGAGTCACCATGCCTGGCTGTTTCCAGTGTGGCCTTGAACTCACAGAGATCCAGAGGGATTTCTGCCTCTGGAATGCTAGGATTAAAGGTGTGTGTGCCACCATTTTCTGGCCTCTGTATCTAGTGGCTGTTCTGGTCTCTGACCCCAGATAAGTTTAGGGTGCACAATATTTTGGGGAACACACTATCACCACAAATATTTATATGGATTTCTTGAAAATATAAAAAATATTTTATTTTTACATTGTTTTTCTGAGTAGATCTGTTTTCATACATCCAATTGTTTTGTTTTGATTCTTTATTTTCCCTCCCTATGAAACCGGACAAGACAAAAAGCTGCGCTTCTGAGCAAACATGCTTTTCTACATCTCAACCTGAAGAACTTGAGCCCAGACGTGATTTTTTAATAAAATAAATGAAAATAATCCTGGGTCGCCTTTTCTCTTTCCACACAGGTGGGCCTTCCCATCTGTGGGCTCTGCCAACAGTATACACAACAAACAGTGGACTAAAGGATGAAAGGAGCCACACTGCACACACATCCTTGTTAGTATCCCTAAGGAGTATAAGAGAACTATTTATGAAGCTCTTATATCATATTGGGCATTAAAACCAATCTAGAGAGGACACGTAGGTCATATGCAAATATAAGACTATTTTATATGTGAGACTTGCACATCTCGGGATTTTGCTTTCCAGAACAGGTCCTGGGACAATCTCCCATGCACACTAAGGGATTGCCCACCTTTCCTTCCTACCTAATCTGTGGCTTCCTCATCAGGGTATTTTTCTGACTCCAATACTAAAGCGTCCTGCTTCTCCCACAGTCTAAATTCTCTATCTTTTGCTGCAATAAAATGCCCTCCCACAATAATTACTTTAATTAAACTGCAGCTCCTTTCTTCTCGTTAGATGCTGAGTTGGTTTTTTAAAAAAGATCTTACCTACAGAGAGTAGAAGGGAACTGTGTTTATCCTTGACTGAGCTTGGCCTGGTGAGAGTACACTGTCAGACACAGAGCTGAACCACCAGGATGAACACCTCTACATAGGGAAACGGCCCTGTGCTTCCTCAACATCTGGACTTGCCCATTTCAAAGCCATAAGCATCTCTCGCACTCAGCCAACAGGGGGTACAAGCTTGGTTAAATCAGGATGTATTCAAACAACTGTTCTCCACATGAACCTTCTGAATTATTTGTTGATGAGATAAATGAACAGTTCTAATTGGGTCCAACTATATACTGTCAATAGAGATCTGTTTGTTTTACTGTTACCACTGCTTTGCGGATATTATTCTCCAGAACAAAGATTCTCAAACAGGGACGTGCAATCTACCCCCTACTCCCCCACCCCTACCCCCCAGTGAACCTTTGACAAATGTCTGGCGATATTTTTGACTGTAAGAAGTTGAAGGAGAAGGTTGCTATTTATGCCCAGCAAGCAGAGGCCAAGGAAATTAATAAGTGTCCTGGGATGTACAAGGCAGCACCCACCACACGCTAGCCTCAGAAGTTTTCCTTTGCAAGATATCAACAGTGCAAAGCCCGGGAAGCCCTCCATTAGGGAAATGAAATAAAAGTAGACCTTATGGGCTGTTCTGTCTACCATTTTATAAAGGATTACCACCCACAGAACAGATCTGAGTCAGGGTCCCATCTCAGACAAGTTGCCCATTGAAGCCCCATGACGGAAGTGTCCCAGTGTACTCTCATGAAGGAATTCAGTAAGTCTGGGCTCATGGGCAGACAGAATAGTTTCCACAGAACAGCATCACCAACATGCTATGAGAAATTCATCCTTCACATTTAGCTTATCTGCTAGAGCATTTGTATGGAATGAAGAGTAAAATAGACAACAGATGTTCACCAAACCATACAAATGACTTCAGGGTTAGCCTTTTGGACTCACTTTAAGTCTTCTCTTTTGGAGGATACATTTGGCCTAGAGGTGGAGGGAAGTAATAAACATCATCGATGTTGTGACACCTGAGAAAACCTGCAGCCATTTCAGATTTTAATCATCCTGCCCCTTATTATAGATGTGGACTGTCTGGCAGATGCTCAGAGGAAAAGCTTTATCAGGACTGTGCATCTAATTACTTATCTTGGAGAAAATTAGGCAAGATTCCAAGGGTACAGGAGACTCCTGCTCTGTTGGGAGTTATTAATTACAAGCAGACTTAAGAAGCATTAATTTGTTTTGGTAACCATGCCAGGGTGGATCTGGGCCTGCCAAACAGGATGAGAATGGGAGACTAAGGAGAAGGTGAGTTGCTTGGATCGGTTGGTAACGCAGGGGATTAAAACCAGATGGCCCCGAACAAAATATTTCTTCTGCTGAAGTTTAAATTAAATCGATGACTGACTGCCTCACTCTTAATCATCTAAACTCAGTCCTTTTAAAAAATGAGTTCTTGTTTTGCTATGAGATAATTAACATATACTCTAACATACCACCCACACACGTATACATACACAGAGGGAAAAACATAGCCCAAAATATAGAAGCTGGTTATCTCTAGGTGGGAAAATCACAGCTTTCAATATCATATATTTTTTTTCTATGAAGTCTCCCAAAATTCCATAGCTAGGCACATGATATTCCTATAGTGAGAAAATAGTCTGTCGCAGGGCAATTATTTATATTCCGTATGTTCTAGTCCACTCTCCACTTACAATCCAGTTCTGTCTCTACAACTATCTTCTAAATATTAGGATGGCTGTGTATGCTGAAGACAGACAAATAATCACAGATATGAATAAACTTTAAATCTTACCCAATATTATGTGCTTAGCTAAATGACACAGTCCCACACCAGAGGCTAACACATTACTCAAGAACCACGTGCTCAAAGAGCTTCTCTAACCACAGAAGGGTACATGTCATCACGAGCGCAGTTACAGGGAAGGACAAAGGGAGAGAGGAGATACCAGGCCACACATAGGACAGTTACAGGACATGCTGGAAGCACAGGCTCAAACCAGGAAAAGGACCTGAAATAGAGCTGTGTTTAAGTTCAACATCTAACTGACATACAACATATACATTCAGTTGTCGCAGAAGTTGGTTTATGTGAAGTACAAATAATTTCTTTAAAATATGAAATAGCATGCACACATCATGCCTAAATCTCATGGTTATGGAAAAGATGGAAGGGTCTTGCTACAATACTAACAAAACCCCAACGACTGAACTTAACGCATATCAAAGAGGATTTGACAACTCCACTGGTGGGAAAAAAACCTAGGAACTCAGCTTCAGACACCAATGAACAGCCAGATTCTTCAAAAATGGTAACCTAGTAACTGTCTGATTAAATCAATGCTTCTAGAAGAGCTTCAGTACAGGTGTTACAGTAAGGCCAGTGCTCAGAGAACATAGGAGAGAGATGGTTCAAAGTCACAGTGGCTTGAGGAAAAAGTCATTTGGATCAACAGATTTCCATTAGTTCTGGTCTTACACTGGCCTTGCACTGCTCAAGTAACCCTCAAAGACCAAAAGTCATGTCATACTCTTTCAGGCCCTTTTCTCTGTGTGTTGAAACTTGTATTGGATTTCTAATCTACAGACCGATGAGACAATAAAATTGTGTTGTGATCCATGGAATGTGTGGTCATTTAGGATGGAAGCCATGGAACACGGACACATCCACGGCACTTCCAGTTTGTCCTTTCTGGATAACAGTGAAGGATGATCACCTTTTCCCACGTGACTAAATCCACGGACATCCTTTTGTGTAGTGCCTCTTGTCCACTTTTCAATGGGATGTCCATTTTTTCCATGGTCGTTTTTAGATTTTCTTTATATATTCTGCAAGAGTTCTTGGTACACAGCTTTTCGTTTGTATGCCTTTGGAGTCTCTGAATGGTGTCTTTTAAAGAGCAAAACTTTTAACATTAATATAGTTCAACATTTTGTACCTTATGTAAGAAATCTGTCCCTCTGAGAAAAGAGGATGTTCCTTGTGTGTTATTCTAACACCTTTCTTGTTGCATCTTTCCAAAATGGATCAGTAATCCTACTTGAATTGAATTTAGTGTACAGCAAAAGCATATTCATTTCTCCCCAGCAAAAGGTAATAAAAAGGTACTTTGCTCTCCTACTGAACTTTTACACCATATATATCATTAATGACATGTGAAAACTTAGTCTTCAATTCTGATCCCTCGGTTTATCTGCTCTCTATGAAACCAGATTATTTTCATTTTTGTAACTCTGTAACAGGTCTTTGATATCTGGAAGCAAAGTCTCTAGGTTTTTCTTTTTCAAGGTTGTCTTACATATTCTTTGCCTTTTGTATTTCCATATGAAATTAAAAAACAGTTTTCAATTCACAGTGAAGAACTCTACTGAGATTTTGATGAATCTATAAATCAGGTTGAAGTGGTTTACTATCTCTGTAATACTGTGATTTTTTAGCCTACAGATATGAAATCTTTTTGCATTTATTGAATCAGTTTTTTCCATAATGTGTTATAGTTTCATCATAGCAATTCTATGACTGGCTTCTTTTTTAAAATTTCATTTCCCACTTGATAATTTCTGGGGTAAAGAAAAAATTGAATTTTAAATTATTAGCCTTGTATGTGTAAAGGTATTTATGTTTTCTTCAATAATTTTTATTGTTTTCATAGAAAGAACATTCCATGTATTTCAGATGTTAATGTAAATGTATTTGTAAACGGCATCCTTTACATTGTTACCCTATTTGCTTTCTTTGTTTAAAGAAGTATAAGGAGGCATAAAGAGGCATTGGCTTGGTTCATATTGGCCTTATGCCCATCAGTCCTTCTTGAGTCCAGTTCTGTGCAGGATATAAAACGGATGACCCACGCTATGCATATTCAATCAGTCTGCCACTACCGTCATGTCTAATTTAATTACATACGAGTTTCTTTTGTCACCTTTGGGAAGCTTTTCTACCTTCCAGACTTCCCCTTCCTTCTGTTTACTTCTTTCTCCTACTACTGGGGATTGCTTGATGTGTGCAAGGCAAGTGCCCTACCACTGATCCACAGACTGTGTGTGTGTGTGTGTGTGTGTGTGTGTGTGTGTGTGTGTGTGTGTGTGTTGTGTACTGTTCTTCCAGACGACTTCAGGAGTTCAGTCGTAGTACCCACATCCAGACTTCATCGTAGTACCCACGTCCAGAGTTCAGTCATAGTACCCACGTCAGGAGTTCAGTCGTAGCACCCATGTCCGGAGTTCAGTCATAGTACCCACGTCTGGAGTTCAGTCATAGTACCCATGTCAGGACTTCAGTCGTAGTACCCATGTCACGAGTTCAGTCGTAGTACCCACGTCAGGAGGCTCAGAAATACATGCAGTTCCAGCGCTGGGGATCTGTCACCCTCCTCTGGTCTCCACAGGCACCTGTGCTCATGTACACATCCTTATACATACATACTCATGCATACATACATACACATATATACTCATGCATACATACAATTAAAATATAATTTTTTTAAAAAAACCTGTTGTCCACACTGATGCAAGCACATTGTAGCTCTTTTATCTAATGTTTGGGTTATTGCATCCTAGTAAAATAGGAACACTTCTGAGGATAGAGTGAGAGAATGTTACAGCGGTCACCACAGCCAGTAGAGTCATCCGCTCACTCAAGTCCTGCATTGCTGGCAATTCACACTGTGCACTAAATTCACCGAGATGGTCTACTTCAGACGAGTGACTTCTGTACACTGCCTGTCCCTGACAGACACACAGTGGCGTTAACCGTAAGCCATCAGAGCACTCTAGATAACAGAACCTTTATTCAAAAGTAAAACAAACAAAACAGAAACCTTCCTTTTCAAGTACCATCTGGCAATATCCTTGGATTGCAGTTACTGTACATACTAATAACCATCTTCTCTGCTCCACACGTGACGCCAGTGCAGTCCTCACATGTTTACAAATTTACATGAATCTAGCTCAAAGTCATCAGAGAAAACTCGCCAGAGCTGAACTGGGAGGCTGAGTGTTGGTCCCCTGCAGGAGACCATGAAACATTGCAGTTCCTCATGGTTGTGCTACGCTCTGTAAATTAAAAGCCTTCTGGAGTGGAAAAAGGATACATGCCATAAAAAAATAAGATAGGGCCGGGCAGTGGTGGTGCATGCCTTTCACTCGGGAGGCAGAGGCAGGCAGATCTCTGTGAGTTCAAGGCCAACCTGGGCTACAGAGTGAGTTCCAGGAAAGGTGCAAAGCTACACAGAGAAACCCTGTCTCGAAAAACAAAAACAAAAACAAAACAAAACAAAAAAAAGATAGGTAATTTCAATGAAAAATGTGGAGAAACGGTGCCATTTGTCTTAACCATTCACCTCCAGAGCACTGTTAATTTAATAATAAAATGTGAATGTTGTCTACAAGGCCTGGGTTCCCTAGAGTCTTCACAGAAATGCAAGGCTTCCTTTGAAGCCAGCACAGAGGATGGAAGGCAGCAGGGCCTTCACCCCCTTCCTGTTCTCCATGTCTATCAACACAAGCACTCCATGGAGAGCTAGATTAGTTGAAGTTGTGCATTGCAAAACAGTTGATTGCAATAAGTGACAGTCACCTTCAAAGGGTGACAAGTAGCCAACTCTAAAATATTCAGGGTCATGGATTACATTTGATTGATTCCACTTGCTGGGCATGTACAGTTCTTTGTGTTTTGCTGGGAAACAATACCACTGCCTCGTGTTTCCATGGTGATTTCTGAGAGCAGTACTCAAGCTTAAAAGTTACCTTTTAATCAACAGTAATTTTCCTCTAGATGATATTCCCATGGTACCCTGAATAATATTAGCACTGTGTTAATTTACTTGCTGCCTCAGGTCAGGGTACAATTCATTCGCTCTGGGCCAGTGAGGTTTGATCTGAGGGGTAAAAGAGGGATACCAAAGCTGAGAGGCATGGCAATAAAACTAGAAGTGCAGACCAAAAATAAACGAGATGATTGACTTAAATATAAAACTGTTAACTTTAAAATAAAATTTAACAAACAGGCGATGGAAAAAGCATCCTGCTTCGGAAAGACTTCTTGCCTGCCAGCTCACAGTCCCCACAAAATCTGTGCCCTGCAACACAACTGTCCTTCAGACACCATTTCTTAGTGTTAGATGTCAGTATAACTTTCTGCTGTAAACATCAATAAATGTTCTATTGATTCTGGCCCTGGCAATAAAATACACTGCTTTAAGGAAAATGTCTACTGGTCCAATTAATGCTAATCTTGTTGGGACTCAGAAACACCAGCTAAAGACCACAAAGACTCTGTCTGCTTAATGAATATTAAAAGAATCAGCACAGATTCAAGTGAGTGGGTAAGAAAGCTGTTATTATCTTAAGCAAAAATCAAAGCAGATGGGAGAGACTTGACACCCATATTCAGAGATGTGCCCGCCTCCCATCGAATCTTTTATGAATGGCTGGGTCCCAGATGGTGGTGGGATCAGCAGCCTGAGTTTATATACAGCATCTTTATTCTTCTGGCTGTAATGCATTGTTTCCCTTACAAGTGTTTCATTTAGTGGGCAATGCAGCGATCATCAAAATCAAAGAAGCCATTACGAAACAGGTTCTCTGGTACCTCATAAATCAAGTCCTCATTGAGCTTACCAACCAAGCTCAGACACCCCCACAGACGCGCCCTCATTCAGCTCATTTCCAGTTCCATGCTGCTGTTCCACGGTCACACAAATGGTGACGAGACAAGGAGAAACCCAGAGAGATGTGCTTAGCTGACAGGAGTCGGCAAGCGTCTCATTAACTACAAAACTCCCACCACGTCTCACCTGTACCTTTTCTGGGACTCCTGTTTAATCCTAGATAATGATAAAAAAAAAATAACAGAAATACATAATCCCCATAAAGCAACAACTTACTTTATCACAGTTATTTATTTACATGCTGGTTCCCATTGCTAGATAGGAAGACTGCAGATACAGCCTTTTTTCGATGGTTTAGATATTCACAGACAGCACAGTGTCCAGGAGATGGGGGACTCTAAGTCACAGACAATGAATACATAACAATAGCTGCTGCTTCTGTCTCTCATGTACCAGGCACCACGCTAGACTGTTTTCTTATAATCTTTGTTTGCTCAGCTTTACTGAAGTAAATTAACAAAAATAAATGCACTAAAGGCATACAATGTAATATTTTAAAGCATGTATACACAGTGAACTGATAATCACAAACTACCAAACTTCCACCACCTCACAGGTGCCTGTGTGTGTGTGTGTGTGTGTGTGTGTGTGTGTGTGTGTGTGGTGTGTGTGTGTGCATGCATGTGTGTGTGGAACAATCGCTATCTACTCCGTTACACTATAGTCATCACACTGTTCAACAATCTTCAGAATCCTGAATAACTCTAACTGTGCTATCTGACTGATGTCTCCCATTTCCCCTGACTCCCAGCTCTTGGAAACTTTGTTTTTATGAGTTCAATCATTTTAGATTCCATCTATAAGTGAGTTTGTATAGTGCTGTGTCTTTTTGTGTCTGGTTTATTTCATCCAGCATAATGTATTCCAGATTCACCTATACTGTTATGAAATGGCAGAGTTTCTTTTTCTTAAAAAACTAGATAACATCATATTGTATACAGCATTATATATATATATATACACACACATTGCATGTATGTGATATATAACTTTATTTAGTCATCAAATCTCTTGGAGATATTGATTTCATTTTCTTTGGATGTACACCCTGGAGCGGGGCTGATACTACATGGGAGTTCTATTTTTAATTTTTGAGGATAACTTATTTTCTCTTATTTAATGTTCAGAATAATCTAAGCTCCATTTAACAGCTTAGGCAAGATATGGAGTCTCATGGACAGAAAGTAACATGCTCACAGACCTTGTAGTTGGATAATGGCAGAGCTGATATTTCACCTCAGGCCAGAGTACATGGAAGTCCTTGAACTTTCAACCTCACCATCTTCCACCACCACCATCACCACTTTGCCCAACTCCCACAGGCTCAGTCTTAGTTGTCAGGTGTGTGGCATGGGGTGGGGGGGGGGGGGGGGGGGGGTGGTATTAGGGACCAGCTAGCTGCAGGAGATGATTTAGTGAAAATTCTACACACTGGCACAAACATTGGCAACCTCTGCCCTGCCATGAGTTAGCAGTGATAGGAGGAGGGTGTTTTCTGAACATCTATGACCAAAGAGCTTCTGAAATGCAAACAGTAATTGGACACACCACCACAGAAAGCATGGAAAGAGAGGAAGGGAATAGTAACCATGTTGTGCTTGGAAAAAAAAAATGTATAGACCACAGGGGGACAAGCCCAAGCTCTTCTGCAGGAGCCTAGCAGAGCCAAGCAAAACAGCAAGAGGTGGGACCAGATAAAGAGCCTACCTCTTTAACAGGGGTAAATAGGGGTAGCTATTATAATTCTATTATTACCCTGTGAAGAACCTGGAGAAGTAGATAATCTTTTGAACCAATATTTATGGGGTATGGTTTTATCTTCCAAACTAGTTTCCGATTTCTGTGAAAGTCATGCCCATGTGTAACATGTTCCTGTGTCAACCATAGTTCTCAATACATTCCTCTAGATCCACTCCATGTTTCCAAAAGCAGCTACTGTAGGTGGCTAATATTAGAGAAGTCACCCCTTGGAAGAGGCTGCCTGCCTCTTCTAGGGGTTGTTTCCATCAACTGTAGAAAAAAATGGCAGTGGTAAGGGTTTCTCTGTCCCGTCTAGAGGACAAGCCTGCTGACAAGAGCCTTGTGTATTCTGACTGGCACAGGAGAGAGCCTTGAGTAAGACAGATCAACCGAAGTCACCACAAGATGAACCCATTCGACTCTCATTCCATACTCAGGAAGGAAACTTCTTAATCATTTGTCTAACTGGATCTACCTGCCATAGTAGATGAATCCCCCAGACTTCTCACTGCAAGTCCATAAAGGATGCTAATATTTTTACAATTGATAATGAAGACTAATACAGTTTTAAAACATAGAAAAGCTGAAAGGTACACCCTCATCTCCAACTTCACTAACTGCTAGTACTAAATCCAGCCTCCAGTACACAGGAACTCTTGACCAAACATCATTATAATGACATCATTCCTTCATTTCAGAGTGAATGATACTTGGTGTGCTTGTATGGCATGATTTCTTTGAGTTGCGTCTCACTGTTTGTCCCATATCAATGTGAAGAATTTGGGACCAAGAGAACACTGCACAAACTTCAAAAATGGGGAACTTAAATAATGCATTTAGCCTGAAATATATTGTTTGTCAAAATGTGAAATGTCCTCACAGGCTCATGTGTTTGAACACTCTGTCCCAACTGAAAGCATTGTTTCTGGAGGGTTGTTGTGGTTTGGAAGAAAATGGCCCCCAAAGGGAGTGGCACTATTAGGAGGTGTGGCTTTGTTGGAGTAGGTATGGCTTTGTTGGAGGAAGTGTGTCTCTGTGGAGGTGGGCTTTGAGGTTCCCTATGCTCAGTGTGGTACACAGTTGCTTCTGCTGCCTGCAGATCAAGATATAGAACTCTTAGCTCCTTCTCCAGCACTATGTCTGCCTGCACACCGCTATGCCACCCACTATGACAATAATGGACTAAACCTCTGAATCGTATGCTAGCCCCAATTAAATGTATTCCTTTATAAGAGTTGCTGTGGTCATGGTGTCTTTTCACAGCAATAGACTACTCTAACTAAGACAGTTGTATAACTGTATTCAACCCATGGTCTGTGGTTTGTGAGAGAATACTTACTTTGAACGATACTGCAACATGATGTCGTCATCTACAAAGTTCATGGTTGAGAACTGTGCATTCAATTTACCCCCTTCCAAAATTCACATAATGTTTTAAGATTATGATTTTATGTTGGGATGCATTCATAGTGATCCTAGGCCACATACTGCTGAAAATCCTGAGAGATGAAGCCTCCCTGTAGGGAGTGGGTCACTGGGAACACATCTTAAGGTTTTATAAGCCAATGGTACTCCCAGTCCATTCTCTGACACTGACACAGTATGACTAACCATTCCCTCTCCTGAGTCCATGCCTTTCTTAACATGATGAACTGGATCCCTTCTTAAATCATGAACCTAAATGAACGCTTCCTTATTAAATTGCCTTTGTCATGTATTTTGATACAGCCGTGAGAAAAGTAACAAATATACTCACATAGGTCACTGTCCTTGAATGGGTTCTGATCCTTCCTGGGATGAATTCCTGACATCCTCCTGGGCCTAGCCCCAAGCAGGCTGCTGTCTTGTGTCACTGGATGCTGCCTAATGGGTTTTTGACTGAGGGGTTATGGTGGTTTGAATGAGAATGGCTTCCATAGGCTTAGATATTTGAATGTTAGGGGTCCCAGTTGGTAGAACTGCTTGGGAAAGATTAGGAGGTGTGGCCTTGTTGGAGGAGGTGTGGTCTTGTTGGAGGAGGTGTGGCCTTGTTGGAGGAGGTGTGGCCTTGTTGGAGGAGGTGTGGCCTTGTTGGAGGAGG
>CABHPP010139068.1:0-25218 GCA_902168425.1 Peromyscus attwateri | reverse complement strand
GAGGAGGTGTGGCCTTGTTGGAGGAGGTGTGGCCTTGTTGGAGGAGGCATGGCCTTGTTGGATGAGGTGTGGCCTTGTTGGAGGAGGTGTGGCCTTGTTGGAGGAGGCGTGGCCTTGTTGGAGGAGGCGTTTCACTGCAGCTGGGCTTTGAGGTTTCAAAAGTCCATGCTATTCCCAGTTAGCCTTTCCTGCCTTCTGCTTGTAGGTGATATGAGCTCTTGGCTATGGTTGCAGTGCCATGCCTACCTGTCTGCTGCCATGCTCCCTACCATGATGCTCATGGGTTCACCCTCTGAAACTACAAGCCCCAATAGAGTCTTTCTTCTCTAAGTTGCCTTGGTCATGGGGTTTTATGGTGATATTTTATTTGAACTGAAATGTGATTTTATTTGTATGTTAATAAATAAAGTTGTCTGGGGGTCAGAGCTAATAGCAAGCCATAGCAGAGCTGGGCGTTCGAGGCACACGCCTTTAATCCCAGCACTTGGTAAGCAGAACTAGGTAGATCTCTGTGTGTTCAAGGATACATCCAGCATGGAGACACACGCCTTTAATCTCAATACCAACCACAGAAGACCTGGAGGTCTGTACAGACAGGCAGTGACGAGGCAGTCATGTGGTTGGGTTTACAACCAATGAGAAGGCAGAACAGAAAGTCTATATAAAGACAAACACACAGGAAGTCGCTCTCTTGGCTGAAGAGGATCGCTGAAGCAGGAAGGGTAAGGCTCTTAGCTCTGACCTCTTGGGCTTTTTTCTTTACATTGGTTCTGTGTTTCTTATTCAATAAGACGGTTGGTTACTTCCACAGGGTTTTGTCACAGCAATAGAAATTATGAAGACAGGGTAGGAAAAAGGGAGGACGAGCCAGATTAACTTTGTTTTTCAATTCACATTTAAACTACACCATTCTTAAGGAACCTTGATTTTTCTCAGGGTCTTCAGAAACTTCCCCATTAGAAGAAGTAATGCCTATTTGAATCCCCACTATATACCTAGAAAAAATTACAGCGTGCGCATGTGTGTGTGTGTGTGTGTGTGTGTGTGTGTGTGTGTGTAACTTTTAATTTGCCTAATGTCTTTGCATCAGTTTTACATATTAGCACAGGTCTGTAGACCTTGAGGAATGAAAATCATGAAGATGAGATTATAATAAAATGCTTTCACGCTTGTAAGTAGTCACCTCTAAAGAGATCAGTTCATTAAAACATAAATTTTCCTTTCCTCTGCAACCTGTCATCTTTTATGAAACATCTGTCAAGCAAGAGACTCACCAAAACACTTAAAAACTAGCCTTTAAATTTTATCACTAAATCAAGCTCAATCATTTGCCGATGAATCACTATTGTTCAATGCGTTTTGGCACCTAATAAGTGTTTGAATAACTATTAGGACAATCTATCTTATAAAGTTGAAATTTAAAGTCATGTTTATTTTAAGTCAAGAACCTTTTTTTTTTTCTTCAGAGCTGAATGCTCGTCTTTCCTAACAGCGGCTGTCGGTGTCTGACTAAGCAGTGAGTCATCAGTAATCCCGCTCTAGCTTTGTTCTCCTTTACCCCACACCAGGTCCCGGCTCCATTACAAGGCTCCCTTTTCCTGCCACCTGAGATAAAAATCTCTAACAAATAATAAAACAAACCCTCAAAGCATTTCAGTTACAAACACAGCTTCAAGTCAGCAATTACTCTGTCTGTGCCAGCATAAGAACCACAAACCCTGAAGGCTGCCTAACACTGGTTCTTCTCCCCACTGTCTACCAAAGCAGACACAGTGGGACCTCTCTGTCCCTAGCCTTGAACCCTCCACCGCACATCCTCTCAATGTCTGCTTCCTCTAAGGTTGAAGGGGATAGGGAAAAAGGGGTTCCACAGAAGCAGAGACAATGGTCTTGCCAGCCGGCACACACCCTTGATAATGGCGCCCCACTGGGGTCAGTTTTCTCTTTCAGGTGAGGCAGCAGGTTCTCCTCCTATCTGCAGCTCCCTCTTCCTAGTGAGGCCCCTGTCTCCTGGCAACGAACTCTCCCTCCTCTGTCCTAGGAACCCTGAGTCTCCCCACCATCACAGGCAACCCTCTTCAGCAGGATTCAGGAGAGTCTTAGGCCCGCTGTGGCCTCTGATGCACATCTGGGCACTGGGAACATAAGACACTCTTCCCCATCACTGATGAAGGAGGAGTGGTCCTTCAATGGATGACTTTTGTATGACCTCCTGGCAAGCAGGTTCTGGTTAAAGACATTCTAGACTTATCATAGCCAGACCACTGTGTGCACTAAAGTGCACAGAACTTTAGGCAACCATGCCATCTCACTGGAGCTTCTTTGTTTGATCTTTGGTCAGAAGAAGGCAGTCTTTCTCCCCCACTATGGGGATGGGGATGGTGTGATCAATAACACAGCTAAATTAAAAAAAATCTCTCCATGATCTTAAGCTTCCTGCCTTTCCCAGCTCAGACATTAGACATGAGTAAGCAGGCTGTGGGCTGAAGCAGTGTGGGGGCAACAGCCCGGCTGTCCTGGACCCTCCTGTGGAGGTAAAGCTGAGGTTGTTCATTTCAATACATTTTGTTAACTGGTTCTTTCATCCACTGCCAGACTGATTCATAGTGAAACCAGAAGGTCTTCTGCCTCCTTGTAGTCCTCAGACAGACCCTTTGCTGAACTGTCTATTCAACCGCTCTGAGTATAGATTCATATTCCACGTCTGATCCAACTTCTGGGAACTCATTCATGACAGGGAGAGGCTGCTAGCGGCATCAGAATGTCTGTGTCCACCCCAACCCCTCCCTGAGAGCTCCTCCTAAGAGTTGTGCTCCTCCCCCACTGAGTTCAACAGTAGAAGAGTCACATCGGCATTGCTGAGGGTCCACAGAACCTGCTCACGCATAGCCTGCCAGCTCAAAGTCACGTTCTCTAAGAGCAAACTGGCTCATAGCACCTCTGGGGACAGAAAAAAGTTATCAGAGGTTGGTTGTGGACTCGGGTCCAAGTTCACTGGATATCTTCAGAAGACCATTCGTTTCGGTGTGACTGCTGCTTCCTAACATAAAAGTCACTTATTTCTTAAAACAAAACAAAACAAACTCCTTTAAACCCCACTTTCTCAGTATCAAGAAGCTTAATTAGACATTGAGATGCATTCTACACAGACACGGGTATTCATTCAGAGCCAGTTTCTAACAATGCTCAAGTCTGCGGGAAACATAAGAAATACCTAGAAGTTTATATGACTGTAACACGATTTTGTTTTCAGTTACCCAAAACATAGCTGTCTTCAGAGAATCCCAGAACTCCTAGAATATACACGCAGGGATTGTTGGTTACTCCCACATAGTCTCACTGTCAAAGTTCAATTCACAGGCGATCCAGGGGAAGCAGCCAAGTTCCAAGTGATGAAGCTTGGCAAAATCCTAGACTGAATTTAATCCGAATTAGAGTTTCCAAAACATCTTTCTAAGTCTGTGTAGGCAATTTATGTAATTACACTGGAAGACGCGTTTTTCCACTCTGAAAATAACAAAGCCCTAAGAGTCTTCATGTTCACAGAGAAAGGTTCAATATTGTAAAAGAAAACCAGCATGCCCACAGAAACTGAATTTCCACACAGGGGCATGTTTCCTGACTTTCTCTCTTTCCAGTCAGTCTGAATGCACTGTAGAGGCCTGAGCCCTCTGCCAGCTCCTCGCCTCACTCAAGCAAACATTTGATTCGTACACAAGGTGCTTTACTAGCCATGAATCTTCTGCTCTGCTTTGATAGTTTGAGCCCAGCTGAATTTGACTAATCGCAGTCCCTTGTACACATTGATGGGCAGATTTCTGGAGCAAGCTCAGGACATACATCCTTGATCAAAAGCAGCGAGAGCACTGCCTAAAGGAGGTGGATGGGATGGAATTCGGAACCTGGCTAGTCCATCAAGACAGGAATGCACCAATTTCTATGAGCTTTTTGTTTGTGGAACTAGCTCAAAAATCAGTTTAAATGCAGAAAATGGAGTTAAAACAGCTAAAGTCATTTTCGTTCCACTTTGACTGCAGCAAAATAAATTGAAAACAAAATACGGTTTATAAATTCTAAGCTTTTAATCACAGACAAAAGCCAAAAACCATAAATGCCAAGCAAATATGGACTAAGTTAAATGTCAGTCATTTATACATAAAATTTAATGATACCTGCTTAGAGACGTGCATACACACAGTACTAGATCAACTAGCCAAGAGAAGGGGCTAGGGACAAATGTCATCCACTGTACAAAAGTCATCTCGTCCCGATGGCCACCTGCCCTCTTTCATGTCACTCCAGCTCCCAAAAGACAAAGCCTGGTCTAGTAGAAAATATTCATTTTATACACTCTCTGTTCCCTCTGCAGCCAGAGCACAGGCTGGGAATGTGAACTAAAGAATGGTCTCTTGGGAGAACGTTTCCTCAGAGACCCCAATAGGTGACTAGAGTGCCGTAAAGCAGGGCTTCTTACAGGAAAACCTGGCACAGAGTCGGGGCCAACTTTTTAAAAAGATGGGGTGTTTGTTACATGAGATAAGGGGTATCTGGCATGACATTGAATCACAGAAATCTACCCCTTGTGCACACCAGGTTCCTAAGGAAATCGGGATTTTAGAGACTATGATGGTATTAGTTTCCCAAGGGTGAAGGGAAAATTAGAAATGCTCCCCCATTTAAAAACAAACAAACAAACAAACTTACCTGGAGAGGAGGGATTGTAAGAATGTCCACAGCTTGCTCAGTACAAACTGCACCCAAGAGGAACTGTAGGATGCACTCCAAAATGGGAATACACAAAGCTTTCCACCCAACGACAACTGTTCAGGAAAATCCTGTTTGTGTGATAAACGACTCACAAAGGTTCTTTCTTAAGAGCAAACAAGGGTGATGCTGCTACCATTTATATTGATAATCTGGTCTGATTCAATCGACAGCATCAACGAGGATCAATTAATACTTTCTCAGCCTACAATAGACTATTCCTAATTTCTATGAATAATCACCTCTGTAAATACAAAGGCAAGAGTTGATCCAAAGAGCCAAGTCGTTTTTGTCTTGTGGACAGAAAAATCTTGTCTGATAAAAGAAATAATGGCCCTAAAATGGCATTCCTGAAAAAGGAAAACGTGCATGCAACACATTACTTGGACAGAAAGAAAGTGTTTCCAGATAATTATGCTCTGTATGCTACAGGACTGAAGATAACTCATTAACGCTCCATAGAGCAGCACACATTATTAAGAGGATAATAACAAACTTTGTAATAAAAGTTCGTATATCCAATTATGGCATATGGTTTTCTGAGAGAAAACGCAATTAAAGACAGTTGTGTCTTATGTAGATTTCAGAAGACAGTCTCATAGTGGGCTACAACATAAGCCCTTACCCTCCTGGTATGACAGTACACATTCACACACGTGCACATGCTTTGTGAGGAGCCTTTCGTCTATGAAGTCCACACACAAAGTCATATCTGCTCATAGGTGTAGAGCAAGAACTACCGCAAAGCTGGAGTTAAGAGGCAGAGATGACATTGCCTCATCTCAGCTCCCACCAAGCATCAGCACTGTGTCAGAAAGGCCTGGGGAGACTTGGCTTTCATCTGTGATGGAAAGCAGGGAACAGTTTGGTGAGTAACCACTTCCTTTCAAAGTAGAACTTGGTGTGTCTCTGACTCTTCTGCCTGCTCTTGAGACTCTCCCTCCTACTGGGTTGCCCTGTCCAGTCTCAATACGAGGGCTTTCGCCTTGTCTTTTTGTATCTTGTTTGGTCCTGTTTGGGTGTCATTTCTTGGAGGCCTGCTCTTTTCTGAAGAGGAAATGGAAAAGGAGTGTATCTGGGGGAGAGAGGAGTTGGGGGAGAGGAAACTGTGCTTGGGATGTATTGCATGAGAGAAGAACCTATTTTCCGTTAAAAAGAAAAGTTCACACACACACAAATCAGAACTCGTAAGATGCTCCATTACTAGTCCTCAGTCTTCCAAAGGCCAACGCCATAACTTTGGACAAACTAGTTAATGCCTCCACGACTGGTTTGTTCACCTGCATGACTAGTGGCTGCACCTTGACTACTGGGGTTCTCGATCACAATCAGTGCTCAAGAGTCCTGAAATCACTGGCTCCCTCCATCTCTCCCATGGAGCTAACATTTCATACTTCTCCCTTGCCTCTCAAGAAGTGGATATGCAGGAGAAACTTCAAGTAGTTTTCAAAGACAGATCACAGCCTTCCTCCTTCCTCTTCTCACTCATGCCCCTTGGTGGATGCCTGGATCTTGAGCCACCATGTGAGATATCCAACTACACAAGAACAACCTAGAAAAACCCAGAGAATAGTGGGGCACAGCTCTTATCAGAGCACTCAGGAGAGAGAAATAGGAAGACTGAGAGTCTGAGGCAACCTGGCTAGACAACAAAATTATAAAGGGGACCATTTGTGAAGAGGAGAGAGACATCCGGGAGAGATCCACGGGAAGACAGGAGAGGATAATGGAGGAAAAGAAACACCAAGAACACACAGGGTAACACATGCCTCAGGAAGACTATCAGTTTGTACCTTCTAGCCTAGGTGACGCTACAGAGAGAGCAGCCCTTGAGACCTAGTCCAGCATGTGACCTCTTCCGAATACTTTGCCTAGAACCACTTGGCTTAGTCATTCCAGAAGTCCCGGCTCACAAGCACAGTGAGGCTGAGTGTATCACTACTGCTGTTTCCAGCCACCAACATCGGGGTGATCTGTGTGTGTGCAGCCAAAGCAACGGAAGGGGACTAGGGAAGGAAAACAAACAAACAATTTAAAAAAAAAAAACCCTGAAAACTGCTACCTATCCCCAAGGTCAAACAAGAACTCCTCCGTATTCACAAGAACCTGAGAAAAGATGCTGTTGAATTCTTCAAGAATGGTGAGGGTAAACACAATGCACCAACCCATGCCATGAAAAACAACACAAGAATAATCCTAGTTTGGTTTCCAAACTTGGTAACTTTATATGGATTTTCCTGTGTTCCAGAGTAAAGGAAATGTAACAGGACTGAGCCTAAGTGGAACCAACTACAGGAAAGAGGGCATACTCCAGTTACTTCTGTGTAGTACGATACTTCAGCTTGCGGGTTTCCTGCTTCCTGTCTCTTTAGTAAACCACGTCCAGTAGATACTGTGTGTTTCTTCAAACACAGCTCTGAGAAACATGGGGAAGTAGTAGGGGAAAAAGAAATGGAAGTAGGATGGACAGACAGACGGATGGATGGTCGGACGGATGGATGGTTGGACGGATGGATGGTCGGACGGATGGATGGATGGATGGATGGATGGATGGATGGATGGATGGAGATAGGTACGTAGCCTATCTCACTACGTAGCCCTGGCTGGACTGGAATTTGCTATATAGACCAGGCTGGCCTCTGACTCACAGAACCCACCTGCCTCTGCCTCCCGAGTGCAGTCATTAAAGGTGTGGGCCATCACGCCCGGCACAATGTCTTTACTTCTGAAACAGGGTAAGGATATGAGCCCAGGCTGGCCTCGAACTTGAGATCCCCTTGCTTCAGCCTCCCAAATGTTGGTTTTGTAGGCTGTCTTAGTCAGGGTTTCTACTGCTGTGAAGAGACACCACGACCATGGAAACTCTTATAAGGGAACATTTAATTGGCATTGGCTTACAATCCAGAGGTTTAGTTCACTGTGGTCACGGCAGGAAGCATGACTGCACGCAGGCAGACATGGTACTGGAGAAGGAGCTGAGAGTTCTACATCCAGCAGACAGCAGGAAAAGAGGGAAACACTGGCCCTCCTTGAGCATCTGAGACCTCAAAGCCCCACCCCACTCCCCAACCCGTAACACACTTCCTCCAACAAAGCCACACCTCCTAATAACGCCACTTTCTATAGGCCTGTGGGGGCCATCTTCATTCAAACCACCACACAGGGATATAAACACATTCGAGGGCAGTAAATGAAATGGCACCTGTCATCAGCCCACACAGACAGCGAGTTGGGACACTCAAGCATCCTGATGAAGTTGAACCAAAAGCAGCATCAACAAAGCAGCAAATAGTGACCTGCAGGCTGGATGTGGCCGTGAACAAACTTTCCCCTCAGCCTCCCCAGGAGGATTTCAAAACAGGAAACCTTCCATTAAAAAGTCAGGCTTTAGGTCTGGCTAGATGGCTCAGTGGGTAGAAGCACTTGCTGATCAGGCTGGTGCTCTGAGTTCAGTCTAAACCGGTGAAGCTGTCCTCTGCCCTTCGTGTGTGTGCTGTGACACATACACACGCACACACACATGTGCACACACACACAGTTTCTAGCAACCCTTTCCTTGCTGGTCTTCCAACCAGCTGTGTTTACGGCATGGCTCTTTATTGGGCACAGTCCCCATCACTCCAGACTGTTTTACGCCTGAGCTCACATCACCCTCGACATTTCAAGTCACCGTGGGCATTTGAGTTTTGGGTCTCATGACCATCACCAAGAGAAGAGTTCACATTTTAACACACACACACACACACACACACACACACACACACACACACAGGTATCTCTCAATTATTTGATTTTTTTTTTTTTTGAAGTTCACATTCTGTTCTTGGCCCTTGCCAGTTTCTTTCTTTCTGCTCCAGACATGGGACTGGCCCAAAGGAACCCATGTGCCTACTGACTGCATAAGTCAAATCCTGAGTTATAGTACTACTATTCGTGAGCATTGCAGCGCTAAGTTTTCCTCTGGAAAGATCTACTCAGCTTGTGTGACATGTCCTAATTATCTTTAAAACAAAGGCTGTGTCTACGCGCAGCTCTAGCATTCCGACCACGGTGAATGTGGATGATCCACTGTCAGTCAGATGGGGACAGAGAGGAACAAAGAAATCTCCATCCTGTAACATCTCACAGTGTTTTCACTTAGCAGAAACCGTCTTCCCCGTCATTCCTAGTGGGGACCACACTGGGCAGTGAGGGGGCTGTTGGGAGTTCAGGGCCAGTCATTGTGTTAGAAAAAAGTGAACGGACAACTCACCAGTTCTAGACATTGTCTGTGGCCATAGGCGGCAGCATAATGGATGCTATTGTAGCCTTCCTTGTCCCGGATGGATGGGTTTGCATCATTTTGAAGCAGAAACTCTAGGCAGCTGTAAGCATAAAGAGGCAGCCTTAGAAACCTCTGTGCCAGAAGGGACAATCAGCACAAACCCCTCTGTTGGGAACATCCCACAATGCACCTTGAGACTGGGAAGGTTAGGGAGCCAATTACAATATACAGTTATGTACTGGGGTGGAAGGAGAGCTCATGGTCTCTCTGTCTTTATTTCATCCTAAAATAGTGCTCCTAGAAGTCAGGAACAACTAGGTAATTGTCTTTTTCCCTCCTCATCTTAAGGTAGAGGACATATCCATCATCAAGATTACCAAATAATAAGATTAAGATCTCTGTGTTCACAAGTCTCAAATGTAATAAAGGACTGGCCAGGCCATTGCAGCTGGGAAGCCACAAGAGAGAAGGGACTATTTCTGACATCACTGTTGGAGATGAAGATCAAGATGCTCAGAACTGTAAGTTTAAAACAGAATAGGAAGGAAAGAACCCGAAAGGAGACTGAATAATAGAAAAGACCCAAAGAGTAGCCACACATGTAAAAGGCGTCATGAATTCATCCAGTGACTCCACGTGAAGGAAGAAACATAAGTCACACCATCAGGAATATAGACTAGACAAAATTATGAATTTCAAAAGCCTTTTTTGGTCTTTTTTCTGAAAACCTGACAAAACAGGCTGCAAGCATGTCTCGCTTGCAGCTCCATGCGGCCGAGGACAGCTATGAATGTGGCCCAATACAAAAGGACACTGACTGAAAACACTTAGAGGGTTTCTGCAATGACAGAATTGTGTTTGCGATGTCAGAAGGCCTCCTTGACACACACAGCAGAGGGAGGAGTTTGCCTCGAACTTTGCTGGAGAACCCCAAGTTCTAGACCCCCAGAACCCTGGGATGCACTGGGTATTCTGTTCTTAGAGGGAATAACCAGCTGGACAAATGTGTCCCCAACAAGTCCACACTGATTCAATTTCTCACTCTCCATCAAGACTTGCTAATTTTGACTTTTTTGAAACAGGGTCTCATGAGCCCAGGCTGGCCTCACTATGTAGCTGAGGATGGCCTTGCACTTCTAACCCTCCTCCTTGTACCTCCACGTTCTGGCATGGTGGCACGAGCCACCACCCACGCATGGCTCTCAGGGGCTCAAGATTCCAAATCTAAGCCTCCCCGTTAAACAAGATTTTCCCGTGGGAGCTTTCTAGAGTTGACTCACAAACTTTGAAGTTCCATTTCCTACCTTTTGGTTTAAAGCCAAAGGGCTAAAAAGGCAAACTGCTTCTTTAATTTCTAGAAAACCGGTGAAAGATAAATTTTGTAAACCCAACCTACTTGTCGTATTTATCTATAAAATGCTCCAAAATAAATCAAACTCTTATTAAAGTCCTGCTATCACGCTGTCTTTGGTCCTTCATACCTTAAAAGGAAGTACTATTTTATTTGGGTAATTAAACGTCTGTGGACAGGATCCTGTGTATGACTCACTGTAAACTGAATGTAGCCCTTTACATAAATCATCACCAGGAAGAACATTCTATGGACATGCAACCCCCAGTCTCTGAATGAGCTGCAAAAAAGTCATTTGGTAAGCTCAATGTATAATTTGGAAAACATTAAGGATTCCTCCCAGAGAATTATTGAGTCCGGAACATAGCTAAATTACATGGCATCTGTACAGATAAAGCAACAGAAGCAATGTGGAACCTGGGTATTCTCCACACAGTTCCTAAGGAAAAACAACGTTCAACTGCTGAGGCCTATCCTTCCTACTCCCAGGGTGGACTAGCAGCTCGGCCACTTGAGATGCGAGATCAACAGAGCATTAGGTCCCTGGTAGACAGGGGGGTGTGGTCATTCCAGGCCTTTCCTCTGCTCCCTTCCTCACCAATGAGCCTGGAATGGCACAGGGCAAGCATTCAACTCAATGGAGAAAGGGAGGCTTGCTGAGGTCACTTTTTAAAATTCTCTCTTTTTTTTTTTTAACATTATTGTTTTAAATTTAGATGTATTCAGGTGAAACGTGGTCATTCTGTTTCACTCACAGCAGTGTCCGTCTCTATCCCAGAAATGCCCAGTGGTGTCCTATAAATAACCTGCACTAGGGCTATCCTCGGAGTCTAACATTTTAGACACAGGGAGGGGAGCAGAATGGGCAGTGTGGAGGCCTTGGAGTGAGCACAAGCGTTCAGGCACAGAAACTCATTCCTTTGGCAACTTGAGAAGAGAATAAACACACTGTGGATCACAGGCCTGCAGACTCTCAGAGCCGGTGTCTCCTGGGGGATGGGGCACAAAGTGGGCAAACTGGTTCACCTGCTTGTTCACGGATTCAATGGTCACTGCGCTAAGTAGCCTGGCTCACCAGGGCCACCAATCTCTGCCCTGATCTGTTTGTGGCTAGACTAAGGAGGAGGGCTCATGTGGCAGTGCCCCTGGGTGATGATGGCAGACACTCCAGACCCTTTCATAGCAACAGTGAAGTCCCTGTCTGAAGCCAATATGGGGCAGGGGAGGTGAGGTGAGGTTTATCAGGGGTAGCTGCTTACAAGCAGCAGGGGGTTCAGCCAGGTCTGAAGACCTTTATTCATAGAATCTGCTAAACAGTTATCCCTAGGTCACCAAAGTAGAACCTCAGGTCCCAAGTGGAGGCTTCACATGTCTCCCGTGGTATAAGACACATGATAGAGTCAGATATATTGAAGACCTAAAGCCGCTGGTAGTCACAATGGTAGTCAAAGCAAGCTTATCATTTTATAGAGAGTTCCACACATAAGAACAGATGGATAGTGAGTCTATGGTCCCTCCCTTTCTCAGGATCCCAAACGAAACCCCCAGTAGGAAGACAGACATGCGGCAACCCAGATGGACGAGAGAGTGTGGCATCCCATCTGACGCCCAGAAGAGACTCACAGTGCAGCATCTTTTTCCTTCATTTCCCTGGTTCTGTCCAGTTCTTCAGAATTGTCGTGGGCGTTTCCTAAGATCATCTTACTTCTCAGAGTAAGACATAGAAAAAAAAATCACAATTAAATTTTTCATTAAAAATTGATGATAGCTCTTGCACAATTATATCTCAGTGATTTGATCCCAACCCAAAAGGGACATACATTGGTTCTCTCCAAGGCATCTAGGAAATCTATTTCCTCCCAAGGAATCCAACTGAGAACATCACTCTCCTAAAACGTCTCCCTGGCTCTGTGTGATTAAGGGCAGAATCAAGCTGCCTACCCCTCTACAGGCATCCTAGAACTTTCCAAGTAAAAAGAAACAACTCATCTCAGGCTCCTCCACCCGCTACCATACTCGACTGCTTTATGGCCAGGCCAGCATCTCACTTCCTATAGGTGATCCTGACCTTCCTCTCCTAGGTGTTCCCCTCCAGTCCTTAAAACACGAAGTATACTTGCTCTCTAGCCCTTCCCCAGTGCACAGCACTGCTCAGTGAAGAGCCTGTGTGCCATGAGATCCCAAGTGTGACATCTTATTAGAAACATATGCAAACACAAATGACGTGGGGCTGTGCATGCTCATTTTGAGCATGCTTGTGTGTGCACAAATATGTGGAGGCCAGAGGTCAGCTTCGGGCATCCTTTCCTAAGAACCCTCCCGCTTGGGTTTTGAGACCGTGTGGCTCGTAGCTCTGCAGGTCATCTAGGAGGCCTGATTGGCTGGTCAGCAGGCTTTCACCATGCCTGGGTTGTGTTAAGATTATTTCTTACTGTTTTTACTTATGTGTATCTGTGCGTCTGAGTGAAAGCCACATGTGTGCAAGTGTTCATATGGGTGCGATCCCTTAGAGCTGGAGTTACATGTGATTGTGAGCCAACTGAACTTGGGTCCTCTGGGAGAGCAGCAAGCATTCTTAACCAATAAGCCATTTCTCCAGCCCAAATACCTGGACAATTGTATGTAGGTTCTGGCTATCAAATTCAGACCTCGTGTTTGCATGGAAAACACTTTACACAGCCATGTGCGTGTGTACACATGTGTGCATATATATAATTGTTTGCTTTTTGAGACGGGATCTCATGTAGCCTAGGCTATCCTCAAACTCTCTGTGTATCAGAGGACGAACTTGAATTCCCGATCCTTCTGCTTCCACCTGCCAAATGCCAAAATTCCAAGTGGGTGCCACCACACCTGGCTTTTCGTCCATATTTTTTAAACAATGAATCACAATCTGTTACTAAGTGAAATTAATTAGGTTGAAGCCACCAAAATGAGGTAGAAAATATAATGTATCACGTACGATAAACGCAAATATGGTTGTGAGGTTTTTATTTCTCATGTATGAACATATATGTGAACATGTGCGCTGTATCATGACATGAGATGTATTTCTTACTTGGATCACCATCTTGAATGTTTAAAAGGACTGGTGGTATAGACCAACGGAAGAGCACACGCTTAGCTTACTTATACACTAAAATTACATGTTTAGATGTCATTGTTCTAGAAAACAAGCTATTAGCTCTAACCCAGAATCAGACACACCATAGGGGGCAGCAACAATTCAACAGTTGTCATGCAAACTCATCAAAATCTTCCTATGATTTTAAGAACTACAGAAACCATGAGGCCCCGCCCCCTTTCCCCTTTGCAGTGGTTCAGTGGTGTCTGCTTTCCATGCCTAGCCTCCTATAGTACAAATACATTTGGAATAAGAAATTCCTCATCTGTGGCTGCCAAAATGAGTGTTCATGCCCAGGTTGGGAAGAACAGTGTCTAATCCCGTCACAGCAAGGCTGCAGTTGAAGACAGTTGGGATTATCAATGGTGCAGTTTTTTGTTTCGCTTTGTTTTTTGTTTTTTTACACAGGACATATATATTAGCAAGTGAAGCATTTAAGTGGTAATGATGGAAACTATTGTGTATGCCAAATAAATTCCAACAGGTTTCCAAAGCCTGGACTGAAAAGCCTGGGCTTGACAGCTCTACTTGGCATTTAACCCAAAAGCAGAGAAGAGAGGCAAGTGTGTAATGGCACATAATAATCAAACCTAAAAAGAGAGAATGGGGGAGCCTGGGGGATGGCTGACCCTCCGCTCTGAATGAGACATTCCTCATGTGCCGCTCTTAGGAGGCAGTGTGAAGAAAACCCAAGCCCTCCCATCCCTGGCTCTGCCCCGGACAAAGTACAAACAGGTTCTTTTTACTTTCTGTCCATGTCCGACGCAGCAGCGTAGTGCAGCGCGGTCCGGCCCCAGTCGTCTGCCTCATTAACGCTGGCTCCCGTGGTCACCAATGCTTTAATACAGTGGAAGTGACAGTTTGCAGCTGCATAGTGCAAAGGGGTCCTGAAAAGCAAACCGTGGTTGTTATTATTATTGTTGTTGTTGTTGTTATTATTACTATTTTACTTTACTCGGTCCAGCAAACAAACCCATCACTGACAGAAGCGCTGGCTGCCCGACTCTTGCTTCAGCTCTCAATGTATGGAAGCCGAGGAACCCAAAACCAAGTCTGCAAAGACAGGTGGCCTCCAGCAAGGCCAGCCACGGGGCACTCTTTTCTTCCTATTCCTAGTGCCTGCTCTGGGTTAGATCTATGTCACTGCCTGTCCATGACAAGGTTGTCCCATGAAGGATCATCCAGATCGTCTTCATGAGGACCATCCTTAGAGACTGATAAGGAAGAGGGGACGATGGGGAGGGATAAGAGAGGGCAAGAGAGGGCACGAATACAAAGAATGCACCATCTGCATGTAAGAAAATGTCACAGTGAAATCCACCGTGCTGCAGTAATCATGCTCATGGATTTTTTTTTTTTTTTTACACAAACCATCATTAACTCTAATCAAGCTTCTATATAGTTTCTGGTTGGGTTTTTGAAGGACCAATCCCCACCTCTGACAATCCCATCCTAAAACCGACAGTCTTCCCCACTGACAGGGCTTAATTTCTCAGCCTGGAATCGAAGGCTTTCAAGCTGTCTCAATGTGTTCTACAGAACCTCTCTCACCGATGCACACCACAAACCCACTAATGAACGTAAACTGGACAACGAGGGTCCCTAGATCATGGTCACACTTCACCTTCGCTCATATCCACGTCTCCTTAGGAGTATCCCTTCCTAACATTATACCACAGCTTCCTTTCTATTCCAGAGGCTGCCTTCTTTGTCTGAGAAACATGAAGTAATTTATATTACTTATTTTTAGTTTCCAATTATTTGACATCTTTTTCTGGTGTGACTAACCAATATCCCAGGAATAATAACTAAATAGAATACTAAAAATAAAGTAACTTTAGCTCAGAAATTATTTATTAGTTTTTCAGCATTTTTCTCATTTTGTAGAAGACAACCTAGGGCTCATTACTAGTTGATTTTTCTCTTCAGTCCAAAAGGAAGAATTATAATTATGAAATTACAATATTTTACATATTGGACTGATTCTGTTTTAATTAATTGGACTGAAAATGACTAGGCATCAATAGCCCCAACAGGGTTTACAGATAAAGAGAAAGCCAGATTCAGGGACACATGCCTACAATCCCAACACCGGGGAGGCTGAAGCAGAAGGGTTGTGAGTTCAAGGCCAGTTTGGACTATACAGCAAGACCCTGTCTCAAAACTCAACGCAAGGTCTATGGATGGAACTCAGTAGTAGAGGGTTTGCCTAGCATGAGCAATACTGCGGCTTTGATTCATAGCAACATGCACATACACACACAGCAGAGAGAGAGACAGAGACAGAGAGACAGAGACAGAGAGAGATCGAGAGACAGAGAGACAGAGAGAGAGGAGTAGATAAGAGGTAGAAGAGGTGGGGGGAGGGGAGGGGGGGGAGGGGGGGGGGGGGGGGGGGGGGGGAGGGAGGAAATGACAGTCCTTGTTTCCAGGAAACTTGTAGTCAGAGGGGGAAGACACCACTAGTATGGTGCAGTCACGGGGTGCTCAGGGTGCTTGGGGAACACAGAGGAGGGACATTTCCGTAAGAGTAACAAGGAGGTTTGACCCGAATCTGGAAGGATAAGTAGAGTCCTCACAGGTGGGTGGTAGGGAAAGAAATCTGACAACCCCGAAGAGCTGGGGGGCAGGTAGCAAGGACCTGCTGGAGGGAAAGAGCATGTGTACATACATACCTACATGCAGTTATGTGTCACATGTGCATGCACACATGCATGCAGTAGTCATGTGTCACAAGCAGGTTGTGTTTTATGAACTGTGGTATCAGGTGGTTTTGTCATTGTATGAATCAAAACTATTTAAGACACATGGGACCACTATGGTGTATATGGTCAAGTGCTGAGTAAAATGGGGTTACTTGGTACATGATTCTCCCGCCCCCCCCGCCTCGTGTGTGTGTGTGTGTGTGTGTGTGTGTGTGTGTGTGTGTGTGTATGTGTGTGTGTGTGTGTGTGTGTGCGCGCGCGCACGCATCTATGAACCAGCCAGCATCATGATACAGTTTAGCTATCCAAGGGGTTATGAAGGTGAGAAAAGTCCTATGACCCTCTGGTGCTTTGTGCTCATTTAATATTTCAAATGTCTAAAAATTTATCTCAAGATGAAATGTCCGATACAGAAAACAAATGCTATAGATCTTTTGACCATATTTAACATTTTTATTTTTATTTGTGTGTCTGTGCCTGTGTGTATGTCTCTGGCGGGGGAGTGGGGGAGTTCCAGAAGGGCAGTATTTGATCCCCTGGAGCTGGAACTAGAGGCAGTTATGAGGCAGCAGACATGGGTACTGGGAACTGAACTCCAATCCTCTGCAAGAGCAGCAGGTGCTCTTAACTCCTGAACCGTCTCTCAAGCCCGTATTTGAGTCTGGTGCACTAAAGTGGTCTATTCTGCTATTTTTCTAAAACACATCCAGGTAGGCAATTTTTAAAAAAGCAGAAGTTGAGAGAGTCCTTAGCTCATGGCTCTTCTCAGCTTTATGGGCGTCTCCCTACAAGGAAAGATCGCCTGCTGAGGATGGGATGGCCCAGTCCTCCCACGGCAATCATCTCAACAACAGGCCTGCCCCATGGACCATTCCCCAGAGGCAAGTCAGCCTGAATACATACCTCCCACATTTGTCCTTCTTGTGAAAATCTGCTCCACTGCTCTGCAAGAGTTTTATACATTCTACATTGCTAGAAAGACAGGGGGAACATAATTAGTACATCAGGGTTAATTACTAAGGTACCTCCAGGAAGAGGCGTTTGCCGCAGAGTACGAGCTGGGACGGAACGATAGCCTGGGGTCTACAATTCCGCTAACAAGAAATAACCTGAACACACTGCAGGAGCGCTGCACTGTAAGGATCTAAAATTCCTTTTTCAGAACTAATAAATCAATAAATGAAAGGGCTTCATGGAACATTTTCAACCCAATGACTGAGGAATTTAATGATTATTATATGATTAAGCCCTCCGATGACAGCCTCATCATTTACCCTAAAATTCTTTTTTCAGAACCAGGAGGAGTTTATGAAACCACGGCAGCCTAATAACTCCGCGTCACCTTTAAACAATGAAGCAACATGGCTGAGCACTACCGTTTATCACGGCATAATAAATCCCCACAATAACCACTTTCAACTCGATACTCCTTAATGGAAACAGCTGCATGTCCCTGTCTGTGTAGCCCAGGTAAATGAATGTGCTGGACCAACACTGAAAGTGATGTCATGGAGCACAGTGATCGGTCCTAGCAGCTCTGCCCGTCACAAGAGCCATAAATCACACAGCACAGAGACAGGACCTACCGAAGGGAATTTTCCTGTCGAAGGGCAGGGAGCTAATATTCATTCTAATAGGCATTTCAAACATAAACCCAGCATGGGGTGTTGTCACTTCCTGGGCAGGTCTGATATTCTTTAAAATGTAGGCATAGCCATCCATCATCATTCTAAACTTGAAACGTTAAGAAGTGGCTCAGGATGTATTGTTTTATTGTAATTTAAATAAGAAAAGGGATCTCATTAATGATAAGCCTGCGCAGAGCTCTTCCCCATCCCACACCCACCCTTCACAGCACCTTTTTTCAGACAGCTAGATGTAAGTCACAAAGTACATGAATTTTTAAAGGAACATTTGAATTGGTACAGCATGTCAGCTAATGTACAGCACCTATTTCCACCTAATGATAGATGGAAAAGGATCAAAGGCACGGGTGGATTAGACCTGTGTGGGTTCATAAATCTCATCTGGTTTGAGGACGGGGTTGAGAGAAGGGGTCCGTTTTTAAAAATACAATATCTCTGTATAAGAGTTAGTATATGACTCCAGAAGGGATCCATGTAAATAAAGGGCTTCATAGTTTCATGGTTCATTCACCTCTGATAAATAGGAAATGTCTTTGCTAACACGCATGATAAATGGAGGATTCCTTGAGTACTAGGAAACTGATTAAAACCAACACCTTCCCAATACAAGGTCATCCAAAAGACACTACGGTTGGTCAATATGTGGCCATATATCAACAATATATTGATCAGCACTTTAATCTAATCATTGATTTGCTAAAGGAAAAAGCCGATGAAAAAAGGCTCTTTGCTACAGGGAGAAAGGCAGGGAATAAATCACTCTCGCCCATCTTTGGGATTTCCTTGACCTTTGTTTACATTTAATCATCCAAAAAATTTCAAAACTCGTTATTACAAAAATGTCTAAATGCCTGTAAATTGATTCAACCATTTATCCTCTTAATCACCACCCATCCGCTGGTAACAAAGAGGAGAAAACTTAAGAACAAAGTTCTAATTAATTTCTTTCAGTAGAAAAGATGCCAAGTAGAAATCCATGCTGTGTAGTCTGACATCTTACAGCCATGGGGATCTCTTGAAAGATAGGAATACAAGCTCTATGCACTACACAGGATGGACTATTCGTTTTTCTTTGGAAGGAGAAAATCTGAGTGATGTGGGAACGGAGTTAGTGACACCTGACATTTGGCAGAAGTGATTGGGACCCCATTTACTAAGGAAATTGTCTTTGGTTCATGGGCAGCTTATGTCGATTAAGATGTATGAAGCCATCAAGTTCATGGAGTAATGACCGCGCAGGAGTACTCACCCTCCTGCGGCAGCAGCGTGAAGGCACGTTCTTCCAAACGTATCTGGGGTGTCTATTTCAAAGCCTGCAGACAGCACGCGCTCATTACTAAACAAGGATACTATGCTATACTTTTGTCCTAGTTAAACCACAAGAAACATTGCAGAGACAGAAAAATCAGTTAGTAGGAAAATCAGGATGCAAGCCGTCGTAGTCAGAAAGAGGCAGTCACAGAAACGAATGGTCACTACTCAAGCTTGGCAATTTTATAGGAAGCACCGTGAAGTCGAGAAGTCGAGAGGGATTTTTTTTTTGCATTCAGCCCTGGGTGAACCACAGCCCCAGTTTCAATCCCAGGATAGAAATTTAGGAAACCAATTTGAGATGAGTGGGGCAGTGGACAGGCAAACAGAACATATGAGAAACATGGAAGGCAGAGGAGTAATCCTAGCAGACAGGGAGAGAAATTTTCTTACGTGTGTCCCAACCTTCCTGTGAGTCTAAGATGTGAGAAACATGCTTTCATGCAGGGATTATTTTTAAGCATGCCAAAAGTAGTGAAAACAGAATCCACTCTAGGTAAAGTACTTAGAGGAGTAAATACGCCTCTGGGGTAGCTGAGGAATTAATTCATAAACAATCTCCACCCTGCAGGCTTCCACCACTTTGGAAAGCCCAGGAACTTCTTAATAGACGGGGATTGGCAGGAGCAGAGATAAGAAAGATCAGCAAAGCTCAAAGCAGAGAGAATCTCTGGTTCCAGACAGCCCCGCATTATATAAAAATATAAAAATTAAACCTTCTTGGAGGGGGATCTGCCTTGATGATGTTTCAGTGCCCATGGAACTGGATGATAACATGACATTTTCTACCATTGAAATATTGAGGATTGGACCATTTTTCTTTTGTTGAAAAGTATTAAATGTCAAGTCATCAATTTAAGCCTCAATTTTTTCTTCTTCTATGACTTAAGGTTCCCATATGTCAGCTCTGGCCATTCCTCCGACCCAGTTCTGGACCACTGAAAATCAGACAAGACTCTGATGCTAGGCAGCCACACTGGCATCCAGAAAGCTTCGGCTTCAGGGACCGGCAGGGGCTGTCTCGTGCAGGCAGGCTACGGAACAACCTCGCCCTGCCAAGGAAAGGCAATGGCCACACAGCCTGCCAGAGACCAGACGCCTGAAGCCATTTGGCTCATGGACAGGACACACCAGGCCTGATCGCTGGCATGGATTCACTTACCGGATGACAATAACTTCCTGCAGCAGTCGGAGTGAGCATTTAGGGCGGCTAAATGTAAGGGGAACATGCTATGGATTCCACACCTAAAGAGAAAAACAGCCACTCACAGTAAAAGATCCCAAGACGCGTGCAGAACATCCACCCTCTGCCAGTCCTCCACTGAAAACTCTCACAAGGATCCGTGACGTAATTTTGTAATTTTTTTTCCATTCAACAAATAATTACACAACTATTTTCTACCTTAAGATGATCTTTGTTCTAAACCAATCAAAAGCCCATAACCATACGGATGTGTGCATATATCCGTATGTACTCATATATATGTGTGTGTGTGTGTGTGTGTGTGTGTGTGTGTGTGTGTGTACTTATGCAATGTATGTACATATGTGTGTATGTATATGCACACATGTACATGTGTATGTGTGTACATGTGTCTATATGTACCTGTGTATGTATGTACATATGTGTATATATACTTATGCGTGTCTATACATATGTATATGCATATATATGTATGTACATGTGTATATATGCATATATATTTGATAAAAATCTGAAAAGTTAAACATGTGTAACCCTATTGTTTCTTTCAGCTTAGTGGTTGAAAATCTCATTCATTCATTCATTCATTCATTCACTCACTCATCTCTTACTCACTTATCTGCTCAACACTTTGTGAGCCTAAGATACCACACCAAGTGCCAGATCTCACAGCGCTAAGCAAGATAACCCTCACGTGGGAAACGACCTGTTTTATTCCTGGATTCAACAAATACTTCTTTTGACCTAATGGGTGCCTGTGTTTTGTTAAGACCTAACAGTGGCCGTATGATTAAAAATAAAATTTTTATAAGCAGAACTGTTTACCTTTTGTAGGCAAAAGTTCATCTTCGCTATGGACTTTGCTGACGTGACTAACCCATATCACTGTATCAGTCAAAAACACAGAAGCAAAGACATCGCCGAGCGTATGTTATACACATATGTTATTTATGCTCTGCCGTACTTGAGAGCCCCTCCTCAGGACGATCCTGGAGAGCAGGCAGACGTCTGGCACTTTCCTTTACAGTTAATGCTTTTCCACCTCTCTTTGCACAAGGATGCAAAGCCACAAGCTGAGGTCACTTGATAGCAAACAGTATCACCTGCGGTTTGCTATGTGTTCGTAAACATTTCTTGTACCATCTCATTTTAACCAAATAATACATTTTAGATTTTTAAAGTCCTCTGCTCGAGTCCTGTATGGTTAACTACCCAAGTTCACTCTCAGACACAAAGTGGCCATTTTCAGATTCCACACTTTGTAAGGAAACACGTATGATTTGACTTTGTTAAGCTTTGGTTTTAAACACTTTATTTCCACCTCAAGAGTTAGGATTTATCATGTGAGTGAATGTGTGAAAGTCTTGGGTGTTTTGTGAAATGCAAGCGTCAGCGATGAGACGCACTTTCTCTTTCATGCCGGTTCCCGTTTGCTGGTATTTTGTTCCATTTTCTGTTAGTTTTCCTCCCCGTTTTTGGGGATTTCCAGCCCAGTGTATACAGTAGCTGGCATCCATCAGGACATGCCATTTCCCAGTCTTCCAGGCAACACCACTGGAGGAGAACGCTTGTAACTGTCCACCCCCCATCACAAAGCAATTCTAATGAGGAATTGCATCGGGATGATCTCGTTGTTCATGTGAAGGAGGAGTCAGGAGAGGGGAGGAAGGGTTTCCTGTTAATTTACTATTTATGATGTCCCCACTTGGTTTAATAGAAACATACTATTTTTAAAGAGGTATTATAGATTATAAATCTAAATGTGACTTACAGCTAATGGGATTAACATGCAATAATTTGATTTGTTTGGAGGGGTTAAGGCAAAAGTACATAATTAGATATTTCTAGACTTTTGGAGAAGAATATAAAGAATGCATCGAATATAAAGAATATATAAAATGCATAGACTATATCCTATGACTTTTTTAGTTTCTAAAGGAACATTCTGAATCAAGACTGCATTTTTTTGAATGAACCTCATTTTTAAATATGTACATTCACATATAAATACATATATGTATAGATACAAAATGTATTTTGTAAAGATAAATATGTGTGTATATATATACAAATGTATAACTAATATATTTTGTAAAGAGATATATAAACACATACATGTTTATACATGGCATATAGTTTATAATTACATATGTGCACATATATATACATATATGCATTTATATCAATATAATTTATAATGACAAAACATTTTTCTATAGAACAGAGCAAGTCTGAATTAGAATGAATTAGAGAAATAACATCAATATCTATAAAAACTCAATAAAACAGAAAGCAATAGTGTAACAGTTACATAATATAGCCTATAAACCTCATTACCAAGACTTTTGATCAATCTCTCCACTTTTATCACTTTCCACAATTCATCACAATCTACATTCACTAATTACTTTCTTTTTCACTGCTACTTAGAGAGAGAAAACTAATTTAGACTAGCAAAACTTCTGCTTGTTATATTACTTTATTCTGCATTTAAGAGAGAGTCATCATTTGAGTGCACGGTTTGAAGGTATCGGCATAGATGCCACTATTATTGGCATCTGAACTTGAATATGACACTGTTCCAACAGTCAACTATAGATCAAGTAAACACAAGGAAAAGGGGGCAGAATTCAGAATCTCTGAATCACAAAGAAAGGATTTGAACGTCTGAAATAAAACTACCCTTTGCTGTTATAAGACAGCTCACCAAGGAAGAATTTTGAAATCTTTAGTAGGAAAATCCAGGCTTGGCTGTCATAGTTAGACCAGAAGCCTCGCTCCTACTTCAGGCATGCATCAGGGAGCACCGAGAATAAAAATGCCAAATAACCCTAAAGTTAACAATATATAAGCTACAGGAAAGAGGAGACCAATTCCGCTTAAATCGCGGCATTTATCTGGAAAGTCATAAAATTAATGGAAGCCATTTGTATTCAGGTATTTCTAATTTAGCAGTTAGCCGGCATTCCCTACTTAGCTATTCCAAAATAAATGAGGTCTGAAAGATGTTCTTGTGGCATGCTCTCAGAGGTGAAAGCGCTTCTGTACCAGAAGAGTATTGGGGTCTTTTCCGGTTTCCTTTTAGTATTAGGGGACAAGGCTGCTCTACCCAATATATATTCTAGAACTTTCCCTTCACTCTCTGTGGTAAAGAAGTGTTTAAGGCAATGGAGCCAGAAAGTGAGTCCTGGTTTTGCTACTTGCCAACTACTTGGTGCTTGGCAAGAATATAATGGCTCCATCCTCAGGAAGGTAGACGGTGTCTACATCACAGTGGTTAGGTGGACTCACCGGGCGAAGGCACACAAAGCAGCTGGCACACGGTTACCCCGGAACTGGTTAGCCGCACCAGGAGCTGGCGGTTGCGAAGCTGTCGTGAGGCTGTGCTCCTGAGGGTGAACCGTAACCCGCTAGCTAGCCTTCTGAACCTCCTCCTTTCTAAGTCCTGTTCACAACTCTCCGAGCGTGTGGGATTGGACTAACGTGCCCATTCAGTGGGCAAGACGCGTTTCCTAACTTAGAGTGGATTCCTCTCACGATCATTTCACCTGAATTGTTCTCGATCTTTTTAAAATCAGAACTTTTAAGGAGTTTTATCGAAGTCACCCTAGCTACTGCTGCAGGCGTTTGGGTGTGGCTGATGACGCAGAGACTGCTTCCTGCCATCTGCAGCCTGCAAACACTTCCGTGGTGTGAGTAGTCTGAACACCACAACAGGGCCACCAAGGTTTGGGTGTGGCTGATGACGCAGAGACTGCTTCCTGCCATCTGCAGCCTGCAAACACTTCTGTGGTGTGAGTAGTCTGAACACCACAACAGGGCCACCAAGGTTTCTCCTGCGTGGCCACCGCCCGTTCTATGGGGATTCTAGATTCTCAGTGAAGATCTCTGCACTCCTGAGAGCCAAGCTCTGGCCTGTCCCTCTGTTTGACACTCCATCTTTCCCACTGCTTTATAATGGTTCTTAAACTCATTAACGCACTCTTGGGGGTCACTGCAAACATCTTCGAGCTCTAAAAAAGTCCTCTGAGAGAATATACTCTTTTTAATAATAATCTAAAGTATAAAAGATTTGGGGTTCACCTGAATGACTATGCCGAACCTGAGTACCCGCTTTTGCACATCAGATCACCTTGGCTTCGTGTATCATAGTCTGGTTAAAGGCTGTCACAGGCCAATGGGGGGAACATGCAGTTGACTCCACTAGACATAAGCTGTGTCTCAGCCTCGGGAGGGACGATAATAATGCGGGGACACTGAGATCGCTGTGTGACCAAAGGATGGCACAGTTGGTTAGAACAAGGGCCACTGTGCTGGGGGCTGAGCCCACTGCCCCACCGCATTGCTTAGACCACTGCAGGGCCTTCCTACGTGCAATAGACATGGAACCCTCAAGAGTCAGCACCTCATCCACCACAACCACCTCGAGAAGGTGATCTGGCATTGGTCAACCCGAGTCACTACAACATGTGATATCGGACTAGCAATGGGCCATGTTGGTACACTGGAGCTTCGGATCCAAATGACCAAGGACAGGGTCTCGGTTCCTACTCCTCACTAGCTCTGTGACCTTTCTCCATGGGGCTGACCATGGAACACTTACCCTATGGGAATGCTGTAGTGGTTACATGTAACCCTTTAGAATGGTGCCTAGCCTAGTTAAGTACTTATGGGGGTTTGCTACCACACTGGTGCTAAATTGTGCGGTTTCCATGAATGTTATTGTCTATGTGTTTTACAGTTATCATGTTTCACAGTTTTTAAAACATTGGCTGATAGGGTAATTTCAAAAGCCCAAGAAGTTTGTAGTTTGGCTAAGGCGGATTATTCAAGTAATATAATGAAAGTA
>CABHPP010139067.1:0-48781 GCA_902168425.1 Peromyscus attwateri | reverse complement strand
CCAGGTTCATGAGGTTGTAATAATAATTAAATGGGATAAATAAAGATGTGATGGTTGGGTATAGTGGCCTATGCCTTTGATCCCAGCCCTATTCAAGGCCAGCATGGTCTACATAGTGAGATCCAGGACAGCCAGGGCTATGTAGAGAGACCCTGTCTCAAAAAGATGAATAATGAAATGTCAAAAAAAGATCATTACTTGATACATAGAGAGTATTGCCAAGTGTTGAAGTGTTGGGCGCCATTTTTAGTTTATAGTCATAATGGTGTGTGGGATTTTCTGTATGTTAAATGTGTTGCTCTGATTGGTTAATAAATAAAACAGTGATTGGCCAGTAGCCAGGCAGGAAGTATAGGCGGGACAAGGAGAGAGGAGAATTCTGAGAAGTGGAAGGCGGAGGCAGAGAGACACTGCCAGCTGCTGCCATGAGTAGATGTTAAGATACCGGTAAGCCACGAGCCACATGGCAACTTATAGATTAATAGAAATGGGTGGATTTAAGATATAAGAACAGTTAGCAAGAAGTCTGCCATGGCCATACAGTTTATAAGTAATATAAGTCTCTGTGTATTTACTTGGTTGGGTCTGAGCAGCTGAGGGACTGGCGGGTGAGAGAGATTTGTCCTGACCCTGGGCCAGGCAGGACCAGAAAAATTCTAGCTACAATGGTGGGCAGATATGGTCACCTTCAATTTAGAACATTAGTTGACCAGTTTCTCATCACTAAGCTTTACTGAACATCTAAAATCTGCACCCCAAAAATAAAAATATCCTGAAAGTGGTCCTAACCTAAGACACTGGGTGGTGCATTCTTTGACATTATGGCAATTCTCTCTGAGTCATCTTTCACTGACTCAGTGCTCTACCCTACACAGGAATACTCCATTCGTCCCATTGGCTGAGTGACACCAATGGGTTGATCTTTGCTTGTTCCTCATTTTTAGCTTTTCATTGTTTAGTATTTACCCCACACTATCCTTTTAACCCATAAGCTTTCAATTTTCAACTCATAAGAATAGTGAGGATGGAGGTCAGCAATGTTAGTAAAAACAGGGAGAAGAATAGCTGCCATAACCTTTACCCATGAAATTAATATGCCCTCTTATTAAATTAATAATTTAATATTAATTAATTACATTGCCAAATAAATATGCCCTCTTAATGTGAGGACAACTTATCCTTGTGCCTTATTCAGTGTTCTATTGCTATGAAGAAACACCATGACCACAGCAACTCTTACAAAAGAAGCATTTAATTGGGGCTGGCTTACAGTCTCAGAGGTTTAGTCCATTATCTTCATGGCAGGGAGCATGATGGTGTGCAGGCAGACATGGCAGTTGAGAGTTCTATATCCAAATCTGAAGGCAGCAGGAAGAGAGAGACTCTGGGCTTGGCATAGGCTTCTGAAATGTCAAAGCCCACCCCCAGTGACCCACTTCCTCCAACAAGGTCACACCTCCTAATCCTTTCAAATCCTTTCACCACTGCCTGGTGACCAAGCATTCAAATATATGAGCCTATGGGAGCCATTCTTATTCAGACCACCACACCTTGCAACATTCTGTCCAATGTACAAATGTAGACCATGAGGCCAGGGATCACCTGTTCAGGAATTACAATATTGAGGTTTGAACTCACAACTGAAAGTCCTCAGGCACCCATCATGTCCAGTTCCTTCTAATGAAGAAGGAATTTGAATATCACTTTATTACTGTTATTTGTGGTACAAATGCAAATTTAATGTATTGTTAATTATTGGACTTCTAACTAATTTTGAGTAATGAAGATGTATCTGAATAGCATGAAAATCTGTCAGTTTAAAAGAACAGGATAAAATGATACCTTCTGTACCGGCTCCAAAATGATTAAAGGAAACAACTAGATACCTTCAAATTACTGTTGAAATTGATGCAGCACTGGATTGAAAATGAGCAAGGGTACAATCACCATACACAGGTGGCCCGACTTACCCCTTGGAAATATCACCTTCATTAAATGGCTCTTGAATAAACACTTGCATTCTCTGCTGATGAGAAGCATTTTCAATACACACACACACACACACACACACACACACACACACACACCCTCTGGAGGAGACAATGAGCTCTCCACTCTGATGGCAAACACTCCTGGTCACTTCCTCTTTGTTGGGATAGCAAAGGCCATTGTTAGCCTGTAAGAGGCGATAATGAGAAGAGTGCAACCCTTCACACATAAGTCACTCCCAGGTGAAGGTATCTAAATGACAGAGGTCATCACAAGTCAATAACTCATATGACCTCAGGAAAACTCCACTGCTGAAACTTTCCCTCAACCATTCCCTAAAATCATCTCTCTAAATCAGAAACATGCAAGTGATGAAATTACCTTATTAACCATCAAAATAAAAGGAACCTTGAGAATAAAGTTGTCATTCTTAATTAAAATGGGCTTTTTAATTCCTTTACACTAACTAACTAAAGTAGATACTAATACTGGAAACACTTAGCTAAAATAAGGCTTCTATCCACACCCCAATTAGTGAACACTTAATTTATATATGTTGCAGCTCATAGCTGTTTACCAGTGTGGTTGGGGTAAGTCTCTTTGGCCTACTTTTTAAATGATTAAACACTCTCCATCCAACCAAATAGACATCTTCAGAGTTGTATTTTGCATGCTTAAACAGTCTGTAAACATACAAGCCATCACTCAGATTTAAGGGGGGAGCAGAGAGGGACACCTAGTGCCAGTACATTCATTACAATTTTATTAAAGCTGGACTTTTCCACAGGGTCATGAACAGCGAAAAATGAGTCTGAGTTTAATAACAAAGTGAGCACATTCTAGCACCATAAAAATTATAAAATTTTAATGTATGATGTGTTCCTTAATTATAGAAAACTGCAAAGAATAACATCCTTGAAATTTACCATGTGAATGCTCTTAATCTACGACGCATTTCTCCTTAAAACACAAGTATTAAATCTCTATTAGATTTGTTGAGCTGATGTACTAATATGCATCGCTAAGATCTTAAATTTCTAAGTAGCAATGCTGTTTGTTAGGTATAAATAAGGATTACCTTAATTAAAATACGCTATCCCCAGTCTCTCTGTAGATCTGGCTCCGTCTTTATATAGGACAGGTTCATTATCTATCTCAAGTTAATAAAAGGATGACCTACTGTGGTTACTTCTTTTAAAATTTAATTTTAATTACTATTTTGCTAATGGAAATAAAGCACCAAAGAATCATGAATATGATCCAAAAGCAATTTTGAAAACTTAATTAAAATACCTCTTGAAAGCTTCAAAAGGAATTTAGCACTTGCATGGCTTGATGACTGGTGGCCTTACAAATACAGCATTAGATATCAAGGCTATAAAAGAGGAAGACAAGAAAAAGCACAGAATAAAACATGTTGCAGAAGTGCCACACTTCTATCTGCATCTTGAACTAAGGGGTCAACTAAATAGGTGCAAACACAAAACTTTTAATTCAAAACTTTACCATTCAACAAAGGCCCTGAACAAAGAAACGGAATGAGTGCACATCATTCAACACCTCTCCAACACATAAAACGTAAATGCTTTTAGGCTTGCATAAGACCATCACAGTTTAATCCAGGAGATTGCGCATATGTTTAGTTTATCTTTTGGCCCTTCGGGACCTGAATATAAAATTAAAAGGCTGCTATATGTTTTGTAAAATTCAGTAGCAGAGTTTTATTAGGGCAGCTCCCTCTTCCATCCAAATTTCAAAGGTTTACACATGTATTATTGATCTTATCTACGAACATATTGGTTCAGTAAGGAGCCTTTAAACATAACACATCCGTGGGTTTTATTGAGATTCACTACTCCTCATGAATAAGATAAGAATATGAGATGAGGGCTATCACAAAGAGCATGCTCCAGGCAAGAACCCCAGTCTTTGTGATAGTCAAAATATATTTAGCAGCTCTTACATTACAAAACTAGTAATGTTATGGTTCATAAATGCAATGTGTGTTTTTGTACCAGACTACTTGACTGCTTCCAGTACGTAAAATCTCTGAAGTCATTAGCAATAATGAATTTTCCCTTTTATTCTGTCTATGGATAAAAAGTATTCTGCCAGACCCTATTCTCAACCCAGTTACAGAAGAAGAAACATTATATTTAACATAATGTCATGAATCTTGACTTTTAGAGATTGACATTTAAAATTCATTTTTTAATATTTCTTTACTTTTGTTTTATGTGTATGAGTGTTTCTCCTGCATGTATGTCTGTGATTCGTATACATGTCTTGTGCCTGCAGAGGCCAAAAGAGAGCATCAGATCCCCTGAGACTGGAGTTATAGGTGGTTTTGAGCCACCCTCTGGATGCTGGGATCCAAACTCAGGTCCTCTGCAAGAATACCTTGTGCTTTTAACTGCTAAGCCAACTCTTCAGCTTGAAAATTCAGAATTTTTAAAAATCAACTTTAAATAAGCATATGACCAAAATGATGGACTAAATACTAAAGTCTCACTGAGTTTTTAAAATTCCAGATTAACCTAGAAATGTGATTTAAATTAACACTCACAAATTAAACCAAATTGAACTAACTATAGGCATTCTAATATAGATAAAGTCACTTACACCTATAAACGATAAGCATTCTAACATATAGTCACTCACACCTGTAAACTATAGGCATTCCACATGGATATAGTCACTCACACCTGTAAACTATAGGCATTATAACATAGATATAGTCACTCACACCTGTAAACTATAGGCATTATAACGTAGATATAGTCACTCACACCTGTAAACTATAGGCATTATAATGTAGATATAGTCACTCACACCTGTAAACTATAGGCATTCTACATAGATACAGTCACTCACACCTGTAAACTATAAGCATTCTACATGGATATAGTCACTCACACCTGTAAACTATAGGCATTCTAACACAGACATAGTCACTCACACATGTAATTCCAGCACTCAGGAGGCTGAGGCAAGAGAATGGTGAGTTCAAGGCAAGCCTGGGCTACCCAGAAGGAAGGAAAATCAGCCAAGTGTGATGGCACACACCTTTAATCCCAGCACTAGGGATACAGAGATAGGGAGATCTCTGTGAATTTCAGATCAGCCTGGTCTACATATACAGACCATGTCTCAAATTTAAAGGCAGGGGGCGGGGGGGGGGGGGGGGGGGGGGGGGGGCTGTAAATTTCAGATACTAAACATTAGAACAAATCAGAACTTTTTCCTTTGCTGTTAGAAGTATGCTCTATTAACTGTATTTTCCCCATTATTCTGGAGATTAAGTAAATCCATCTCTTGGTACTTTTTAGGAAAACTTACAAATGAGTTGTTTTCTAAGAACCCTTTACACATCAGGTTTGGGAACTTAAGATGACTATTCCCTAGAAGCAATACATGGGGATCAGACTTATCCTGAAAAAAAGGAAGCTATAGAAGTTCAATTTACCCTGACAGCATAGCTAAAAGATGTCAGTGAAATGTAGCCCAAAACAAAACTGTTTCCACCCTGGCTATTAAACAAAGTGGAAAGTCTATTTAATAAATGTTTGTTGTTTTTAAATTCACTAAAGGGAATGGATTTCATTGGAAGAGGAAACAAATGTAGACAAGGCATTTGGGGGCATTCTGGAGAGGACATCTGATCTTTGTCAGCTTGTTGAAGGCACTCGCCACCAGTTCCATGTAGCAAAAGGGAAGCTGTTTCCATACCAGTGATTAGAGGAAATGGAAAGTTAAATGGAATAAAAAAGAGTTTCTTAGTCTTCAATGCTCCAGGAATAGTGGGTTCGATTAGAAAAGCCAGCACATAGAGATGAAGTGTTTTTGAACATTTAGAAAGGACTTTTGAGCTTTCCCAAGGTCTTTGCAGGATGTCACACCAGTTCTGTACGGGGACATAATTTCACTTGAATTCTAACAATATGGTTGTTACTGCACTTAACCTACAAATACACAAAGTATTATGTGTCAGTTAATATATATATATATATTACATTTTTAACAAGTTATTTTTAATTTCCTGTATGTATTTGTGTATGGATTATGTGCACATGGGTGAACAAGCATGCAGAGGCCAGAAGAAGGCATCAGATACCCTGGAGCTGGAGTTACAGGCAGTTGTGAGCCGCCAATGTAGGTGCTGAAAACTGAAACTGTATTCTCTGAAAGAACAGCAAGTGTCCTTAGCCACGGAACCCTATATTACATTTTTAATACAAAGAGTTAAATCTCAAAGAGCAAACAATTAGAACAAACAAGAGCCTTTTCCTTTGGTTATTGCAGATGTGCCAGACTTCAGCTCTAGCCTTCTTAACAACCTTCCTACTCTTGTCTTTGTTTTGCTAAGGTCCTGTGTGGCCCAGGCTGGCCTCACACTCATGCTATTGCTTCCTCTGTCTGTGTGGTAGCAGTAGAGGCCTCCACACTACAGCAAGCTCTGTTAACTGTGTTCCTATCAACAATGGTAAGAGCAGGGCATAGTGGCACACACCGTTAATCCTAGGACTCAGGAGGCAGAGGCAGAGGCAGGCAGATCTCCAGGATTTCAAGACCAGTCAAGGCTACATAATGAGACCCTGTCTCAAAAAACAAACCAACAAGAAGAGTAACTTCTAACTTATAATTGAAATGGAAAACAAGCAATGATAGTGGTAGATTTTTCTGGAGGTAACTGAGCATGCTCTGGAAGAACAAAAATGAAGAAGGCAGGAAATGAGGGAAGAAAGGAGAGAAGGAGGTTAAGATGGAAGTATATACATACAAGAAAGGAGTACCTTGACGCCCACTTGTTAATGAGTGAGGGGGGGTAGTATGCACAAGCATGTGCAGGTGTGTGTGGAGGCCAGAGGTCAAAGTCAGGTACCTTCCTCTATGGCAGGGTTCTCAACCTTCCAAACGCTATGACCCTTTAACACAGTTCCTGACGTTGTGCTGACCCTCCCAACCATAAAATCAGCTTTGCTGCTAATCATAACTGTAATTTTGCTACTGTTAAGAATTATAATGTAAATATCTGTGTTTTCTGGTGGTCTTAGGTGACCCCTATGAAAGGGTCATTCAACCCCCAAAGGGGTTGTGACCCACAGGTTGAGAACCACTGCTCTATGGCTCCCCCCCACCTTATTTTTTTTTGAAACAGCGTCTCTTACTTAACCTGAAACTCATCATTTTGGCTAGACTGACTAGCAATGAGTGCCAATGATCCTCATGTCTGCACCTCCCCAGGGTGTGCGCCACCATGCCCAGGGTTTTGAGGTGCTGGGGAAGTAGCCTCAGTCCTGATGCTTGCTCCGTACGTAAGCACTTCATAGACTGGGCCGTCTCCCCAGGCCCTGTTGCTTGGAGTTTTTACTTGTTGAGGTTTTGTTTATGAAAGTGGGGGAGGGAGAGACAGAGAAAGAAGCAAAAAGCAAAAAAAAGGTAAAGGAGCAGAACAGTATGTATTCTTATTACTCTTTCATGTAAATGGGCTTTTTTCATCTCAGCGTTTCTTTTGAAGGGAAAACAAACCCAAATGTAGGATGATGCATGTGATTCCTGAAATGTAAGCTATTGCGACTTACACTTCTGCAGTAATCAGCACTGAGAACAGGTAGAACATCAGCCAGATTTTCTGCATACAACCACAGTGGTTCAGCTATGTAGCTGCAAAACATTTTTTGTTTATACTTTGGCCTTGCAGGACCTATGCAAATATTGAGCTGATAATGCACTGAATAAAATTCAGTACCAGGGCTAGATTAGGCAAGGGCAGAAACAGCAAGAAAGCCCTCAGAGTCGTTAACACATTCCTGTGCACTGACTCTTTCTAAGGTTCTTCAGTGCTTTCACACTGAGTCTGAGCTTTTGGGAGACAGTGGGTGTTAACTCCCCATTGTAAGACAAATTGCTAAACACTCTTATTAATAATAATAATAAAAAAAAAAACTGGAGCCAGAGATTGGAGTGAAAACCAAAAGATCAGAGGAATAGGACAAGCCACAGCTAAACTCACCTTACTGATTCCTCAGCCTCCAAAGAGACTTACTCTCTGTATACCCACGCCTATATGCCTTTCTGTTCTGCCATCTCACTTCCTCTCTCCACCCAGCTACATCACTTCCTCTTTCTGCCCAGCTCTATCACTTCCTGTCTGTCTGTACAGACCTACAGACCTTTACGGTTAAATAGTGTTGGAATTTAAGGCGTGTACCACCACACCTGGCTCTGTTTCCAGAGTGGCCTTGAACTCACAGAGATCCGGATGGATCCCTGCCTCCCGAAAGCTAGGATTAAAGACATGTGCCACCATTGCCTGACTTCTATGTTTACTACAGTGGCTGGCTTTTTCCTCTGATCCTCAGATAAGCTTTACTGGGGGGCACAGACAAAATATCACCACTCCCCATGGCAGCATTCTATGAGTCACACTCTGGGAAGAACTAGCTAGAAATAGACAAGGACCCCCAAAACACCACCATTGCCTAGTGATTCCCATAATGCCACTGTGGTCTGGCAGTGCCTTGAGGGATCAAGCCAAGCACTAAAACAAGATAAATACACGTGGCATCAACTGGAAACGAGGGGACAGCCCTACCACTCTTTTGCAAATAATATAAGAAAATCCAAGGGAATCAAATGAGATCTATTAGAACAGAATAGAAATAAACAGCAAAATATAAAAATCAATGGTTTTCACTTAAAGTAACAGCAATCCGTTGGGAAATATAATAGGAGAAAATATTCCACTCATAATGTGAGTTGAAAAAGAGAGAGATCACCCAAAAGAAAAATGGGCAAAGAATATTAACAAGCAATTAACAGAAATATGCAAATGGCCAATTAACATATGAACAGATGTTCAAACTCAATAATAATCAAAGAAATATAAATTAAAACAAGATGCTATTTTCCCCTCATGAGAATTGAAATGATTAAAAACATGGGTAATGCCATATCTTGACATGAAATGTGGAGGAAAAAGACACTGTGATACAAACAGTATTACTCAAAGTCGAGACAGGAACAAAGAGCACACTCAAGTCGGGTAAACACACGAGCATTTACACAGACTGATTCATGAGGATGTGAATACTGAGAGAGAGACAACCACGGATAGTGCTGTGCCCCTGGCTACAAGCCAAAGAGGAAAGCACCTGAGACCTCCAGTCAAGGGAAGCCCTCGACAACTTCACAGGGAGAGCCAGGAGAAGCAATACTCTCCAGCTGGACCATAATCTAGAAGGCAGGAAGCGGTGTTCCAGGCTAGCCTCCCAGACACTAACAGGAGAGGACAAGGGATGCATGGAGAGAAGCCAAGATGCCCAGAAAAGGGCAGCGGAAAATATGCAGCACGTACATGTGGGGCCAGCATAAACTAGTAAAGCCAACTTTGACAGAAATGCTCTGTAAGTAAAAGGTTTAAACCTTCACATAGAGCAAATGTTTGTTTAGGTGTTTTTAATGAAAAAGAAAAATATCAATCCATGGTAGTTATCTCTAAAGAGGGCTAAGAAGAGAAGCTCAGGGCCCTGGCATCAGCCAGATCTAGATTTTCATCTGTTTCTAGATAGTCAATTTTGACAAAATAAAATAAAATAAATCAGGGAAAAAACAAAACTGACTTGGGGGAAAGCATTTAGTCACAGATTTTCACCACTGAACCATGGGAAATCCATTGCCTTCTGAAATGAAACAGAAACGCAGTTTAGAACAATAACAGGTCAGCTAGAGGACTCAGCATGTGAAGGTATTGGCCAACAAACCCAAGGACCTGAGTTTGATTCCGAGGACCCGCACGGTAGAAGGAAAGAACTGACTCCCTAGAGTTGTCCTCTGAGCTCACACACAGATCATGAAATACACACATTAAATACAAACACACAGGCGCGCGCGTGCGCACACACACACACAAATAAATACACAGTAAATAAAATTTAAAGAATAAAAGATGCCCAGATCCAGGGACTTGGGTCATCATATTCTCTCTCTTCCCTCCACTCAGTGGCCCCCTGTCCTTTCCCAGCGTTGACCATCGTTTCCTCTTCTTGGTGGCTTTACATTCTCCCGCCAGTCTGATGAGTTCCATCTCTAGCCATAGGAAACACTGGTTTGTATTTTCCAAGCTTTATGGTCAAAGAGGAAAAGTTCCCCTGATGTTTCAACTAAAATGATCCAGAAGATGCCACTGACAGGGCAGACATGGGTCACATGGGTCTGGGCAGACATGGTTGACAGGGTTCAGCCATGAACCAATCCCCTAGCAAAGCATGGGACAGGGTGTGGCAGTTGGTCCTTTCTGGCACATATGTCCACCTTCTGAACAATATATTCAAAATTTTAATGGACACACACCCACAACCACGTTTTAAATAAAGAATAACAGAGAGAGAGAGAGAGAGAGAGAGAGAGAGAGAGAGAGAGAGAGAGAAATAATGCTATATAAATAGTAAATAGTAATCTTGGTCAAGTTATTCAATGTCCCTGAACCTCTATATAATTAAGGTGGTTGAGGCATCTTATATGATAGGGTACTGTAGAGCTAATCTAATTCTACCTTATTGTTCTTATTGTTATCAAACGTAAAGGTCACAGGCCTGTGCCCCAAGCCAGCTTCGGCAACCTGTCCTCAATAAGCCAAATAAAAGAGTCAAATTAATAGTAGAAAACAGAATAAAAGAGACTTACTCTTCCTGGGGAAGAATAAACAGAATAAAACAGAATAAAAGAGACTTAATAATATACAATAGACTTAATAAACAGAATAAAACAGAATAAAAGAGGCTTACAGAATAAAAGAGACTTACTCTTCCTGGGGAAATGCCGTTCTTTTAGGGTCCATTGTTTCAACAGTCTGGTATCCAGATTGAGAGCCACAGGTGTCTTCTTTTCTGCCAGGCCAGTTACATTATTGTCCTTGCAGTTCATATTATTTTATTTTCTAAAAGAACATACATTGCTTTTAAACAAAAGAAAGATGTCTTCATAGTAGCCAACAACATTAATTGTAGAAGAGTCATCACTTATATTTATTATTAACAATTTAAAATTTGAATTGCCTTTAAAGTTACCATTTACAAAATACCTGATATGCTGATAGTTACTATACTATGTGTTCTCCAGCACTATGTGTTTGCCATATGCTATCAAATTTATTCCTTACAGATACTTCACGAAGAAGATGTAGTTCCCATTTTATTGACAAAACTGCCTTCATGTCACAGTGTGGAAGCAAAGCAGTGGTACAGGAATCTTTTCTAGGATTTTGCGTTCATTATTATTTATTTGTTAATAAGCTTTGTAGAATACTTGAAGAACTAGACATAGAAGTTTTATAAATTCCTGTGTGGCTGCTAGCAACAGCTATAACACGAGTAAAAGGCATTCTGGTCACAGTGTCTGCTGTGGTTTGGATGTGTCTCTAGAATCACGTGTAAACTCAGTCCCCATTGTGATAGTATTAAGAAGTGTAGTCTTTTGGGAAGACTTTAAATCATGAGGTCAGTGAATTAAAGCCTGCAGAAAAGAGGCTTCTGAGTAAATTGATCCTTCTGCCATGTAAGGCCACAGCACGAGTGACAACAGAAGCGTGTAGCAATGAGTGGCCCTCGTAAAAGCAGAGAATGAGCCCTCACCAGAAACCAAATCTATTGGTGCCTTGAACTCAGACTGCCCAGCATCCAAAGCTGAAAGAAATAAAACTTTATCACTTATAAACTGTTCAAACCAGGTATAAGAAGAATAGATTCCACATCTCACTATGCTCTACTGCTCAAACTTTAAAAGATGAGTTATCCCCAAAGCAGTAAGAAGCCACTTGGATACTGGACAAAGACCCCAAGATTGAAGCTGGAACATGAATGCTGATGGCCATTGTTTACCCAGAATCCTTAGCAAGCTGCAGGCTCTCCTACTTTCTCCTGTCTCTGCCATCTGAGCAGCTGTGTCCAGGACTGTCAATGAGATGGGACCTGCATGTCGATCAGGAAGTTTCTGTGAGGCTTCAGTTTAATGGCCAAGGTAAAACACACAACGCAGTAACTGTTGGTGCTAGGCATTCTGTAAATGGTAAAGATAAAGGCAATTCAAATTTAAATCATTGACAATGCGTATACCTGATGGGTTTTCCTCAATTAGTCCTGTTGGTTTCTTTTCTCTCAAAATAGAAACATCATTATCATGACATTGACAAGTTCTTTCAAAAATAAAATATGTATATTAAAGCATTTTCAAATTGCAAAATGTCATAAAAGGTGCTTGTGTTATTTTCTTCATATTTTTTCTTAGGGTGTCAAGACAACTGATTTAGAAAGAATATCATCCATAGATAGAGATGGGCAGTGTTTAAGTAAGTTCCCATGATTAGTTAAGGTTAAGGATGCACAGCATACACTTCCCATGCAGCATTACAATTAAATACATAAAAATTAAACAGAAAGGTTGGTGGCTTGAGGGAAATAGTGCATCTCATTCTAACTCTCAGTTTCTTTTCTCCATAGCTTTGCTAAAGCTACAGTGAAGGCTTGATTGGAGAGCATGAGTTGGCTGGCAGGTTAACCTTTCTACACTACAGGATTTGGGTTCAAAAGCTGATGGCAAAACCACCATGTTTCAAAAGCCTGATCTCCTCAATTCTACCATGTAAGCCAGCAGAAACTGTATGCCCGTTAATTAACCCTGGGATCCCGTCAAGGTAATTGAAGCATAAGGCAAGGATGAACACTTACATGGCAGATAAAGAATTCTGGAGCATGCATCCCCTCGCCCTATTGCCCCCTTCCTGTCTCCGTGTGACAAGGGAGGACTCCCCAGCTGGAGCTCAGACCCACTGAACTAGTCAGGTGTGCATGCATAAGCCGAACAAAGAGGTACCATGCAGCCCGGTTATTTAATATGCGTTTTTAGACATCTCCTCTTAACAGAATTTTCTAGTTCTCCTTGTATGTGGGGGTTGGGGGGGTGGAGAGAAGGGGGATAAACAGATTCAGTTCTTGTATATTTTTTTAATTTGGCTAAACCCTGTAGTACTAGGCCAATAATAAGACACTGAGTACTTTTACTTAGAAATGATTTCAGTTGTAGACAATGATCTGTTTGGCTTTGTTCAGAATCAGCTCCGGGAGGATACTTCTTACATTTCCATTAACTATGAAATTAAATAGAGGAGGCAATTTTTAAAAGAGAAATATTGCTTTCAGCCTGAAACTCTAAGTGTTGAATTTCTGCCTGCAGTGAGTTTTTTCAATTAAATTATAAAGCATGGGTAATAGAGATTTATAACGGAAGCACTGATAAAATCTTAACTATAGGAACACCATCCGCCACGCTCCACACAGCATATGGATGGATTATTTGCATTAAATTATCTTTAGGAAATGCAAACAGAGCAGAGAAAAATGTAAAGCTTGTCTGGTTATTAGCATAAAGCTAATGTCCTTGAATGCATACTTGTTCCATATCCAAAGAGTTAACGGATTTTATTCTTAGGGTTCAAAGGCCTCCTAATTAATATGCAAAATAGGCTCATTTTATAAGCAAGTTTTTTTTTCTTCTTAGAAAAAGAGACAGTTCTTTGCTAGTGGGAAATATTATGAAGTTTAGAAAACACTGATATTAATATAAAAGCCTATACACTCATATGGCCCAACCACAACCTCTCAATGCTATCACAATGTCACTAATTCTCCAGTCTACGCATACCTAGATATTGTATGGTTAACCAAATAACCAAGCTTAGGCAGATGAACTGTATAGGATACAAAAAGAAGGCACAATCTCTCTCTACAAAGGTTTACCTATTTGTTTAGCATATTTTTTAATTTAAGAAAAAAGCAACCCCAGAAGAATAAGGCACTTGGAACCTAATGGTATTCGTATGAATTATGTAACTCCAAATCTAACTTTGAAAAGCAGGATCCCTCCAGTTTACACTGCTCCAAGACCAAGATCTGTAATTAGAAGAAAAAGTTTAGATTGAACAAATATTTTCTAAGTATGCCAGCAAATGTCTGGTTCTATATTCTTTAATTTTCCTAAATATATGTCAGAATCATATCTTTATTGGAAGTGATTTACTTGGTTTTCTTTAGCAAATTTTTCCTATTGTAGAGAACAGCAGACAACTAATTCTAAATATGTATACATTTCTAAATAATTTATGTTCTTTGGAGTATTTGGCACATGTTACAAATCAAACCATACCTACTACAAGATGGTCATGTTTTAGAAAATTCAGTAATTTCTTTGGACCAAGAAATAATGTTTCACTGAAAGAGAAATCAATTCTAAAACTACTACAGTCCCAAAGTGCCTAAAACAATGCTGTGGGATTTAGCTTCAGCTGCAACACGAGGTTCACAGCCAAGATCAAGGAAAATATCCTGCAGTGCACAGTGTTAATGCGGCAAATCTGTTAGGGAGCCATCACACTAAGGTTTGGGTATAATTCGAGCATTTCCCCCTAAGATTCATGTCAGGAGCTTGTTCCCACTGCTCGGGTGCTGCTGGGACTTGGTCTAATGGGAAGTGCCGGTGTCACAGATGGCTTCAGCTTGACCCAACCTAGAGCCATTTTGAGGAGCTGAGACAGGAAGACCATAGGTTCAAGGCCATTTACATAGAAACACACACATATACACACATGCATGCATACACACACATGCACACACACATCTTCCACATTCATACACACACACATACACATATCTACCAGATTCATACACATCTACAAACACACACATCTACCACATTCATACGCATACACACACATGCACACACATACACACACAGATCCACCATATTCACACACATGCACACACTTGTACACACACATCTACCATATTCATACACATACACACACATATACACACACATCTACCACATTCATACTCAAGCACACACACACACACACACACACACACACACACACACACACTGAATCCGACCCTTCCTCTCTTTCTGGTCTGAAATGTGTCCTCTCCTACCATGACACCATTCATCATAACGTCCTCAGGAGGAGCCAAGCCAATAGAACCACCCCATCTTGGACTTCCAGACTCTAAAACTGTGAGCTTAACTGCTTTTCTCTATAAAGTACCAGATCTCTGATAATTTGTTATGGAACCAAAAGACAGATTAATATATACTATGTGCCAAGGAATGTGCTGACCTCTCATTGTCACCATGATTTCACTTGAGTCCTACATTTGTATCTCACAATTATATTTATATACATTTATATTCACCAGTCAATAACCTATAGTTAAAATGTTAGAACCCCTAATCAGACTATGCTGGGTTAAAAAAAATATGTCAAACACATTAGGGGGGAAAAAAGGTTACTCTTTTCAAAAACTCACCTAGAGTTAAAGAAGAGAGAAGAATAAATAATTAATTACCATCTTCTCCAAGTCCTTAACATACAATTAATACTCAATAAGCAATTGAGGATGAATGGTTAATTAACAATATTAAACCCTACGAAGATTATGGTACCAAAACTACACAAAAGTGTTTTTCTTAACTACACAATAAAATGTAAAATATACAGATTATATATTTAAAGCTCTACTTTGAAAATAGTTCTCCTTATTAAAATTTTTTATCAATAGGCAATTGTACTATCAAGTGAGTACAGAGAGGTTTTTTTCAGTGACGTTTGGTAACTGGAGCAATGACTCCATGGTTAAGAGCCTGAACTTACTGTCCTCACAGAGAATTCTGATTCTGTTTCCAGCACCCACATGGCTCACAACCATCCATCACTCCAGTCAGGATGACTGACGCTTTTTCTAAACCTCGTGGGCACTGGGCACACAATTGGTATACAAACATGCAGGCAAAACACTCATAAAGTAAAAATAAGTAGATTTTTATATGACATTTTGCATCAAAAGACATGCTCCAAAAATTCCTACATTATTAAAAATTCACTTAACTCTGGAAAGCCCCAGGACTCTAGAAGAATGGCTAAGATTTAAAATGCTCCTAGACTCTTGTCAGGGAAAACAGTAGCAGCCTTTCGCAAACCATGCAGATATAAATGTAGAAATCAACATTTTGTAAAACACTGTAAAAGACATGTGTGAGATGTGCGAGAATACATTCTTCATTTGTTGTTTTTAAAGTCTTAAAATGGCACATAACAAAATACTTCATTTATAAGACACCTTATAATTTTCCTAACACTTTCACACAAGTCAATTTCATTGAAGGAGCTTCCTTTGTGTGTGGTGCTGGGATTGAACCCAGGGCATCATGCATCCTAGGCAAGGGCCCTCTCACTGAGCTACATCCTCAGCACCCTCCCCACAAAGGGTGTAACTGAAGGATGAATTGTCTCTGAGAAATTACTACCCACAGATCACTACCTATGACAGTTCTATTGTGTTTCTGGCTGGTTAAACTGTGTCTATAACATAGAATTCAATTCTAGATGCCACATTTTAAGAAGGACATTGACCAATTAGAGTGTAATGAAAGGCAAGCGTCCAGGTGAATGGGAGAAGCTATAATTTTTGATAAATTATTCAAGCAACTTGGGAGGTGAAGAATAAAGACAGTCATAATACCTGCTTTCAAATATTTGAAGAGCTGTCATGGAGAGAAGCGTACACTAATTCTAAGTTGCTGCACAGGCCAGAGCTATGATAAAAGGCTGGAAGTAAATGAAGGCAGGTTTTGATTTGATGCCAGAAGGAACTTGCTAGTGCCGGGGCTGTCCAGTGTCAGCAGCAACTCTCCCAGGAGGAGGCTGCCAGGCTCTGGAGATTTTCAAGCAACAACTAAAGTCTGTCAGGGTTATAATGTTGAAAAATCACTACACTATGTGGAAAACTGGACTAGGAAATCTCAAATCTCTTTCTAAGTCTTGGGTGATAGTTTTGTAGATAAAATAAAACACAGACATTGTTCAAAGAAGATTTTTGATATACATATGCCTTTAACAGCATTTTTTGTTATTTTAAAATAAACATCAGACCGATATGATATGCAGAACTTTTCCTTATTGAGAAAAAGGCTCCTCTTGTGACCACAAGGAGACTCAAAACTTGATTGCTGAACAAGAGGCTGAATCTAAGAGGCTTAATAGGGTTTGGTTGGTTTGTGTATGCAAAACAGATGAAAGTTAAGGACCAATCAGAGAAGATCCCATCAAACCTGGGAAGGGTTCTAAATTAGGTCTATGGCCGTCTCCTCTCCCACACCCTTGATATTACTATTGAGGAAGGTGGGTGGAATCATTTATACCTGGTAGTTTTGGGTGGTTTCTGCCTACTACAATCACAGCTGGGGTCCCTCCTGCCCCTATCATTACCGCCAATGAAAGCTCAGATTGAAACTTGGCAAATAGTGCTACCATGACTAGCTTTCGTCTCTCCAGAGAATGTCATTTTCTCTGGAGAAATTCAAAGGGCTTTGAAGGAGAAGCTCTTAAAGGAAGAGATAGAGTCTGGAGTTAGAGACCAACCCAAAAGGATCAGCTGAACAAAAGCAGAGGCAATCAATATTCCAACTGCTAGAGTAGGTCCCAGGTGTGACAGCCACCATCCAGGTTCCATGCAAGTAAGCACCACATATTCCCACTTCTGGTTTTTCTGGCCATTCTGCCCACCAGTCTCTTGGCAAGGACCCCCAATAGCTCACTGAACAATCACTACATTCCTCTGTGCATACAGTCTCATGGGTTCTGAGGCATGGTTATGTAGGTAATCTGTCTTACAATAGCTCTGGACCTTCAAAAGGCCACTAAAACAGAAGTTATGAGTTAATATTGTATCCTGCCACATTACTGAAGGTGTTTATCAGCTGTAGGAGTTCTCTAGTAGAATTTTTGGGGTCACTTATGTATAGTATCATATTGTCTGCAAATATCGAGAGTTTGACTTCTTCCTTTCCAATTTGTATCCCTTTGATCTCCTTTTGTTGTCTTATTGCTCTAGCTAGAAGTTCAAGTACTATATTGAATAAATATGGGGAGAGTGGACGCTCTTTTCTTGTTCCTGATTTTAGTGGGATTGCTTTGAGTTTCTCTCCATTTAATTTGATGTTGGCTGTTGGCTTGCTGTAAATTGCCTTTATTATGTTTAGGTATGTTCCTTGTATTCCTGCTCTCTCCAAGACCTTTACCATGAAGAGGTGTTGGATTTTGTCAAAAGCTTTTTCAGCCTCTAATGAGATGGTCATGTGGTTTTTTTTCCCTTCAGTTTGTTTATAGAGCCTTCAACCAGTAACTGATGGAAGCAGATGCAGAGATCCACAGCCAAGCACCAGGCTGAGCTCCAGAAGTTCAGTTGACAAGAGAGAAGAGGGATTCTATGAAAAAGGGGCATCAAGATCATGATGGGGAAAACCTACAGAGACAACCAAACCAAACTAATGGGAACTCATGAACTTTAGAACAACAGCTGTGGAGCCTCCATGGGACTGGACTAGGCCCTCTAAGTATGTAAGACAGTTGTGTAGCTTGATCTGCTTAAGGGGCCCCCTGGCAGCAGGATCAGGATCCATCCCTGGTGCATGAGCAGGCTTTTTGGAGCCCACTACCTATGGTAGGACACCTTGCACAGCCTTGATGCAGGGGGAGGGGCTTTGAACCTGCCTCAACTTAATGTACCAGGCTCTGCTGACTCCCCATGGGAGGTCTTACCTTGTCTGATGAGGGAATGGGGGATGGGTTGTAGGGGGAATGCTAGGGGATGGGAGGGGGGAAGAGAGGGGGATCTGCGGTTGGTATGTAAAATGAATAAAAAATTTCATAATAAAAAAAAGAAGTTATGACACCAGCCATCAAATGGTCTTAATAGTGTAAATGAAACACTGGTACACTTCACAGTAGCACAAAACTAGATTAAGGTTTCTCACAGAACCACAACGATAACGAGCATTCCTACAATGGTTTGAATGTGTTCCCCGGATTTCACATTCAGGAAATGTGGACCAAGGTACCAGTGCTGAGAGGTAAGACCTTTGGGAGTTGACTGGCTTATAAGGACTCTGTCTTCATGACTGAGTTGATCCATTCATGGATCAATGGACTAATGAGTTACTGAGTGTCCTCGTCAGGGTTACTATTGCTGTGATGAAACACCATGATCAAAGCAGCTTGGGGAGGAAAGGGTTTATGTCATCTTACGCTTCCAGGTAAGAGTCTATCACTGAGGGAAGTCAGGGCAGGAACTCAAGCAGGGCAGGAACCTGGGGGCAAAAACTGAGGCAGAGGCCATGGAGAAGTGCTGCTTACTGGCGTGTTCCCCATGGCTTGTTCAGCCTGCTTTCTTATAGAACCCAGAACCACCGGCCCAGGGATGGTACCAACCATAATGGTCTGGACCCTTCCCCATCAATCATTAATTCATAAAATGCCTTACAGTCATATCTTACGAAGGCATTTTCTCAATCAAGCTTCCCTCCTTTCAGATGACCCTAGCTTGTGTCAAGCTGACATAAAACTAGCCAGCACACTAAGGGGGAGAGTTGGTTAGCACAAGACTAAGTCTGTTATTAAAGCCAATTTGACCACCTCTCCTGAGTCTCTTGCATGTGGTAACCTGTACTACCTCAGGAGTCCTTGTCAGCAAGAAGTTCCTCCCAGATACTGGTTCACGCCCTTGGACCTCCCAGCATTCAGAATCATAAACTAAACAGAACTCTCTTCTTTGCCAATTACCCAGCTTTGGGTATTTGCTTATTACAAGAGATATGGACTAAGGCAAAACCCCCCTGGAGCTTTTGTGCTGCCCATATTAACTTCTCAGATGCTTTATTCTTCAGTGATTGCTTGTCTTCGGCTACTTAAAAACACCTACCTGTAGCATGAATCTTAAATGGTCTTATTAATAAAAACAAACTCAGAGCCAGATATTGGGGTGAATGCTGGAATGTCAGAGAAGCAGAACAGGCCACAGCTAACCTCACCTCACCAATTCCTCAGCTGATCCTGTTTCCTCAGACTGGAAGCTTCTGAGTCCTCATCCAGAATGAATCTCAGCTGAACTGCTGCTCAAAAGCCTAAAAGCTTAACCAGCTCTAGTTACTGGTCCTCATGCCTTATATATCTTTCTGCCATCACTTCCTGGGATTAAAGGCGTGAGTCACCATGCCTGGCTGTTTCCAGTGTGGCTTTGAACTCACAGAGATCCAGATGGATCTCTGCCTCTGGAATGCTAGGATTAAAGGCGTGTGCTACCACTGCCTAAACTCTATGTTTAATATTATGGCTGTTCTGTTCTCTGACACCCAGATAAGTTTATTGGGGTGCACAATACATCAACCACACCTACCAGTACTGAAAATAAATCTTGTGTGATACCCCACCTGCTAGAGTGGTCAAAGTAAAAGAGAAAGAATCCCAGTTGTTCCTGAAGGATAGAAAACCAAAACACATGTTGGGTGGCTAGAAAGGGGGGCCACCATTCCACAAGTATATTGTCTGTTTCTTACAAAGTTAAATATACTCTTATCATAGAAACTCCATTCCTAGATATTTAGTAAGAGAGGTGAAAATTGGTATCTATAAAAACGATTTGTACCTAAACATTTTAGACAACTTTGTACATAACATCTATCAATCTGTGAATAAATGGATTCTCAGAGTGAACACAGCATTCAAAAGAACAAGCCACTGCTACACACCATGAGGTAGGCGAACCACAGAGAGTGAAGGAAGTTGGACACAAAGAGCACGTGCTATTTGATAAGAGCTGTGTTCTGTAGCAGGCAAGGCTAATCTCCAGTGACAGAAATCAAAACATGGTGTCCTGATGAGAAGAACAGAAAACTGACTGACTGCTAAGAGACCCAAAGGGAACCTTCTGGGGAGAGGGGAAAGGTCTGCATCTAGGTTGTGGTTCCATCTGCTGAAATCCATTCTCCAAGGTGACAGTAGAAGAGTGACTTCCAGACATGGGCCATTTGTAGTTCTGAAGACAGGAGCACTGAGTGTCAAGACAGTGGATACAAAGCATCATCAGGGACAGACAGGTGGAGGAAGGGGGCGGCACCTCCTCAGGACCAGTACTTATCGGTGTCCCAACAAGGGGGGCCAGGTATTGGGGTTTCTATGAGGGTTTAAGGAGTGGAGGTATCTGCTATGTGTTTAGCATGGTTGATGTTTCCACCAGGGACCTGACAAGCTTTGCCAGAGCCTGGGATGTTCGTGGTCCTGACTTGCCTTCAAACCTACTGAGGAAAACAGCAGTTGGCCAAGTCACAGAGAGGGCAAAGCACTCTCCATCTCCCACTTAGGACATGGAAAAACAACAGGGCAGCTCAGTGGATACTAGTAAGGCCCTACAAGAGGGTGGTGGCTGCAGTTGTATGCGTTTGTCAAAAGTCGGCAATATATACTCTTAGATTGGATGATTTTATTTATAAAAGTCATGCTAAAATAAAATTTAAAACTTTTGCTCATCAAAAGACAATGAAAAGACAAACCTCAGAATGAGAGATAATGCTGAAGACATTTTTTCAACAAAGGGCTCACATCCAGAATGTATGATGAATTCTACAACCAATAAGAAAGTAGTAACCACCCAACTGCATAAAGAACAAGCAATTTCAAGATGCAATTCACAAAAGAGAACATCCAAATGACCTAAAACAGAATAGAAAATGTTCAACATTATTAACAGTCAGTACCACTGGACATACCCCGGAATAACTAAAAATAGAAATACAGTAGTACCAAGTTCAGGCATGAATACAATGGGGGTTCTGTGTAATGCTGGCTAAAGTCTACATTGCACCATCTACTTGGGAAAGCAGTTTAATGCTGTGGAGTACAGACACACAAACAACTGCTAGTCATACATTCCATAAAAACATATAAGGGGCCCTGGAGAAATAAACGGCTTAGCAGTTAAGAGCACTGGCTGCTCTTTCAGAAGACCCAGGTTCAATTCCTAGCACCCAAATGGTGGCTCATAACCATCCATAACTCGAGTTCCAGGGGATCCAGCACTCTCTTCTGGCTTCCACAAGCACCAGGCATGCATATAGTGCAAAGACATACATGTAGCCAAGACACACATTGTGGTGGTTTGAATAGGTATGGCCACCATAGACTCATGTGTTTGAATGTTTGGTCCATAGGGAGGGGCACTATTAGGAGATATGGCTTTGTTGGAGTACATGTGGCCTTGTTGGAGGAAGTGTGTCATTGTAGAGGCAGGCTTTGAGGTCTCATATATGGTCAAGCTAAGACCCGTGTGGCACACAGTCTCCTTCTGCTGCCTGTGGATCAAGATGTAGAACTCTTAGCTCCCTTTCCAGTACCATGTCTGCCTGCACACTGCCATGTTTCCCACCATGATGATAATGCATTAAACCTCTGAACTGTAAGCCACCCCCAACTAAATGTTTTCCTTTATAAGAGTTGCCATGAGCATGGTGTCTCTTTACAGCAATAAAACCCTAACTAAGACACCCATACACTTAATTTTAAATATGTATGTGTGTATGTATATGTATATGTATATGTATATGTATATGTATATGTATATGTATATGTATATGTATATTAGGACCATATCAGAAAACATGCACAATATTTCTTGTAGCATCATTTTTAAATATTTTGATCCAAATATCAAATAAATGTTGGTGGATGCCTTAACAAGGGAGAAACATTCTGAAAAGGCATCAATAGGCAATGTCACCACTGTACAGAGTGTACTTACATAAACCAAGATGGCTATGATGCCACAAGCAAGAACTTTATAGGACCATTGTTTGCATATGCTATTGCATATGAATATGAAGGAGTACCATGTATCTCTACAGTTATTCTCTGTTCATTTTATGTGGTTACTGCATTTCACAGCACAACCTTTTAAAGGCATATATTATTTATGTATTATATATAATATATAATCATATATCATATAATAATATATTAACATATGATAAATAATATAATCTATAAAAACATAGATTTTGTTTCAGTGAAGAAAGCAAAGTGGAACTCAAAGCTAAGAGACAATGCTTTTTATAAGGGAAGATTAGAGCATTTTTATCCCATGTGATGGATAATCTTGATTGTCAACTGGATTGGATCTGGAATCAATTATGAGATATGCCTCTAGGGGGAAGGGGTTCATAAGAGCATTTCCAGGAAGGATTAGCTGAAGAGAGAAGACACCTACCCCAGAGTGGGTAGCCCCTTACCAAGGGTGACCCAAATACAAAGAAGGTGAGGAAAAAAAGCAGTCTCATCTGCCTACCTTCCATCCTTGCTGGTGTCTATCCCTGATGCTGCTTGCATTGCTGTGGCTGTCATTCTTCACTAAGATCAGACCGCAGCTGCTCCAGCCTTCCAACAAAGACTGAAGAGCAGTACCTTGCCAGGAATCGTCAGGCCTGCAGTACCACACTGGGACTGCTGAGGCACCCTGCTTTGGACAGTGAGCGGCTATCATCTGCTCAGCCTCACCAGCATGCACCCAGTCATTGTTGGACAACCCAGGCCCTACTGTGTAAGCCAGTAGAGTAAATCGTCTTTACAGTATGTGTACATTCTATCTGTGCTGCTCTTCTAGAGAGCTAGCACAACTCAAGATTGACAACACAAGAAAATTAATGTCATAAAGCAAGGCAGAACAGAAGGTCTTACCTGGGAAAATTAATCATTCTCTCTCCAGATGAGGAAAGGAAAGGAAATAACAGCACAGAAAATACCTCACCAGAAGGACTACGTGGGAGTCAGACTGGATGGCAGGCAGCTATCAACGGAACTTCTGAAGATGTGGCTGTGATCATGGGTCTTGTTTCCTTTGAGTTTTTATAAACCTCCAAATCTAGGGGAGGGGTGAGCCAGTTGCAGCTGCTTTAATAACACCATTCATACTCACTCCCTGGAACTCAGTTCATTCTAGTCCTCTAGGAAGCCAGAGTCTACCCTTGGGTTTATAATGAGAGAAAATACCTTTTAGAACTGTAACAGGAGCTAGAGAGATGGCTCAGCAGTTATGAGCACTTGCTATTCTTACAGAAGACTGGAGTTTGATTCCCAGCACCCACTCGATGCCTCACAACCATCTATAACTCCAACAGATTGGATACCTTCAAAGTGTACTTATGCACATGCAGGCAAAAACACTCATACACATAAGCTTTTTATTAAAGTGAAACTCAAGATAAAGCACAGGACTAGGGGTGTGTCACAGTGATAGAGTACACCCGTGGCTTTGTATTCCAACCCCAGCCCCAGAGAAGAGATGATGAAGGGGGAAGACACAGCTACAGTGTGTACTAAGAAAGAGAAGAAGAGAGGGAGCCGGAAGCATCTGTTCCAGCTAACAGGGGCTGTGTGCTTAGTGGTTTTACATTGTTTAACCTGCAACAAGGCTAGGAGATAAAGTGTTGCTATTCTGATTGTCCATATGGAAAAACTGAAGCTTACTACAAGAATTCAGACATGAGGACGACTACAGATTCCAGAAAAGGACCATGCAGTTCATGTAGAAACACAGGACAGGGGTCAAAAGAGTGAGAGAAGGCTGGACAAGAAAAGGATGTTTTGAGACAAGCACAGACCTGGCCATAGACAGAAGAAGGGAAAACAGCAAGTACTGCCCATTTTACTGGGGGGGGGGGAGATGTAGCTGAAGAGTGAAACAATAAAATAATGTTTGGGGGCCAAACTAAGGAGACATCTGAAATAATAAACTGAGAGTTTATAGTATCATAGGAACAAGCCGCATGTTATTACTTGAGAAAGATTTATTTGAGAAGTCTAGGTAAGGTCTGCCATCTCTTGTCCATAATTCTAAAACCCAAAGAGCTCTAAAAATCAAAAATATAAGGCTATTTTTGCCAACCTTTTGTTTCATTTTGTTGTTTTTGAGTCAGGGTCTTACATAGCACTGTCTGGCCTGGAACTCAGAGGTACACCTACCTCTGCCTCCAGACTGTTGGGATTAAACAGTGTGTCTGTGCTCATCTTCTCAAACCTATATTTTTAAAGGTAGTTTATTTGGAGATAAAAGCCAATCTGCTCTGAATTCTTTGGGCATCAAGTTTAGTCTAAGCCAATATGAGTTCACTGCACTCTTGGTTCTACTTTGCATGACAGTCATGTTTCACTGAAGAAGTAACTGGATTTGATTCTGGGGTACTGGACAAGTTCTAATTCGGAGAGATTTTGCAAACTATATTGTATACTCAACATACTATGTTTCTAAAGAATCTAAAAAGTAGAAGTCAAAATCTGCTTTACAAAACATATCTAACATTTTCAGTGAGGGGCCATCCCCTGTGACAGTGGATGGGATGGAAAGAAAAGAATGAACTTTGGAGATTCTAAATAGTTCTGGCCAGGAAAAAAAAAGAACCTGAGACAAAATGAAGCCATGGGAATAGAAAAGATGGCTGAATGTAAGTAAGACTCTCTGTGAACCAGATGTGGTAGCTAATTGGATAAAATGGGATGAGGAAAAAGTCAAAGGAAAATTCAAGATTAATTCTTGGGACCTAACAGTAGTGTTTTCATCAACAGCATCGACAAGAGAAATAGACCGCTAACAAGTTTGTTTTAATAATGTTGATTGGGGTACAGGGAAACATCTGGCTTGTGCAGACAGCGTTAGAAACAGGTGTTCAGCATTCAGGAGACACCAGGACCCGAGGGATAAATTGGAGTTGTAATTTCATAGACAGCATCATGAATGTCTGTACTTTTTATACTCTCATGCTACCAGAAATGCAATTTTGTGGAATCCATTCTTACAGCCAGCTCTGACTCAAGAGGAGCCAATTCTGGCCAGAGTGCATCAAGTTGTTAGCGTACCATGACAGTGTCTTCTTAGCAAAGCTATTACAAGTTCCCACCAGTATCTGATGTTTTATAGCAGTGAGAACATGGTGAGGAAGTGATTGCAATATGTTAGGTCAGTAGGAGGTGAAAACCACCTTCCCCTCTAAAAGCAGTACCATTTGTGGGTGGTTTCTTAGGAAGTGTAATAGTTGATTGCAGGTTTTAACTTGAAAAGGCCAGGTATTTGGCCACACAATATTCTGGACACTTCTGTGAAGATCAGTGGATTTTGATCAAATGCAGATTGCTCTCCATATTGGGGCTGGGTCTCACCCAATCAGTGGAAGACCCACATAAAACAAAAGGTTGATCTCAGGGTGAATCCTGCTAGCCGACTACTATAGTCTTCAGTGGCAACAGCAACCCATCCTGGTGTCTCCAGCCTCACAGACTTGGGACTTAAAACTCCAACACCGGCTCTTTCTAGTCTCTAGAACACCAAGCCATTCTGTAGATTTTAGACCTGTCAGGCTCTGCAATTACATAAGCCAGTTCCTTGAAGGAAGTACGAATATTTCTCTCCAGTGATAGGCATATATGTATATATAGAGTTATTACATATTTATTTCTAAAACCAATTGGTTCCATCTCTCTTCAGAATTCTAAATCAAAAGATAGACAAAATAAGGCAAAATAATTTCACATAGTGTGCAGAATTAATACCTATAATCCAGGTGATTTGGAGAAAAGCAATCTAGTCAAAACTTAAGTGGTGGGGTTGGGCTGCCAAGATGGCTCAGAGGGGAAAGACGCCTGCTGCCAAGACTGTTGATCTGAGTTCAAATCCCAGAACCACATGGTGGAAGGCAAGAACTGACTCCTGAAAATTGTCTTCTGACCTCTATACATGTGCTCTAGTGCGCACACATTCACACACACACACACACACACACACACACACACACACACACAGTAAATAAATAATTGTATGTTTTAAAAAGTTAATGGTGGAGAGCAGATTGACTGGGCCATCAAATCAGCTGAAATGATGACTAGGATACAGCTCAGGCGTAAAGCGCTTGTCTTACCCAGCATGCACCATGCCCTGGGTGCAATCATCAGCACTGTGCTAAGTTAATAGCATTAGTTAAAATGAAGATTTCTTTACCTCTGTGTAACTTTTGTGGAGTGCTGGCACTTTTCAAACATTAGCCTTTGGAGTTTTTTGGTTGGTTGATTGGTTGGTTTGGTTTGGTTTAGTTTTGGGGACATCTCACCATGAAGCCTCAAATGCAATCTTATATTGGAGCATGTCAAGATAACTCTGAATACTTGGAATCCAGCTCTTGATGTAAAAAATGCTTTTTTTTTTTCATTATATCAATTTGCAAAGAGTACTAGAAACAAGCACAGCTATACTCTCTCTCTCCAGGAATCTGTCTTACTTTAAAATTTTATCAGTGTTCTGGCTCTATGTCATAACTCAGTATTCAAGGGCCTCATTCATTTTAACATCCCACTGCGAATCCTGTAGAAACTGGTGAACAGGAAGTAGCAAGCATTTTGAACATGTTAAAAAGATTCATATTTATAAGAGGGAAGGAGCTAAAACCAATAAAGACTTAGAAGCCTGCCAGTTTGTTTGATGTTTAGTGCCCCAGTATTTTCGGGTGTATCTCAGGACGTGTCTGTGTGACGGATAAGTTGTTTCACCCGGTACTCTTACCATTAATGTATGCTCCTAGGAATCCTTGGAGTCTGGAAGCAATAACCCCCAGTTGACCTATTTCCTGGTTGGCTCTTGGAGTTGTCTATTTTGAGTGGAGCCTAGAGTAAGAATGGACTTCAGATCCAGACTATAGTGCAAGTGACCTGGGACCCACACATACAAAATAAACAAGTAAATGTAAATTTTTACAAAATAATAACTATTAAATTTTAAAAGGAAATATGAACGTGCTGCTGGGAACTGCATGAAATTGGTTAACAATTTTGGAACTGAATCCATGAAACCTTACTACATAGCTTGAACTGAATAATATTGCGTCCTAAAGCTGGGTTTGCACAGGAGTAGTATGTACAGGGTCAGTAACAGCAGGTCTTAGAGGGGCCTGGAAGCCACAAGTATAAGCAGGTGTGGCTCCATTATCTTTAGCGCTTCCTCTTAAACAGCTTCTTCTTCCTCAGTCCACACTCAGGAAGGGGAATGCAATCCCTTGTCAGCTGAGCAAGGCCAACTCGGCCTGTGTATACGGTTCTCCACAATATGCTTCAGCAATGATCACTCCAACGCCAAACGTCTTTGAAAGACAGAAGTGGAAAGAAATCTCAGAGGGTAAAACTCCTTGGATCAGTACTTCTGAGTATACACTTTATATCGAGGGAAAGGCAGCCAGGGGTATGACTCCAAAGTGTCCCATGGACAATGGCTAACAAGTTAGCCTGACAGCCAGAGGCAACAAAAAGACTGTCTTAGATTGGGTTTCCATTGATGCCATGACACACCAGGACCAAAAAGCAAGTTGGGGAGGAAAGGGTTTATTTGGCTTACACTTCAACATTGCTGTCCATCACTGAAGAAGTCAGGACAGGAACTCAAACAGGGCAGGATCCTGGAGGCAGGAGCTGATGCAGCGGCCATGAAGGAGTGCTGCTTACTGGCTTGCTTCCATAGCTCGCTCAGCTCACCTTCTTATAGAACCCAGGACCAGCAGCCCAGGGATGGCACCACCCACATGGGCTGGGCCCTTTCCCATTGATCACTTATTGAGAAAATGCCTTACAACTGAGGCATTTCTTCAACTGAGGCTCCTTCCTCTGATGACTCTAACTTGTGTCAGTTGACACACAAAACCAGCCAGTACAAGGACACAATCAGAAATCTCATGACAGGAGATATGAGGAGAGGTACATAAATGTGCCTCTCAGACTGAGCACGAAGTGTGAGGACATTTGTGTCTCATGAGCTGTTTATCAAAGGATAACTGCTGCAGAGAAGACCCTCACTAACCCATAGGATAACTTATCCCGCGATGTCAGCCAGCTGGCACCCAGTTTGGTCAGTGGGCCCATGTACAAAGTAAACATGTGAGTGGAAATGGGGAATCATACATGAATGCAACAACATCATGTTTCTTTCACCAACTTGAACTTACTCCTGTCACTCCTGAGTGTCTAACCTGTGAGGAATAAAAGCTGAGGTACCAAGGAGGCCTCACTTCCTGGGAACCACAGCTACCTAATTACTACTGACCTACATCGGCTTCCTTCTATAATGCAAGGCTCAGCAACTACACATAGATAATTCTTCTATGTGTTAGTCAGGTTCTCTAGAGGAACAGAACCAAAAGAATGAATATATTATAAAAGGGGATTTACTCAACTGGCTTACATAATAGGTACTGGGTAGTTCAACAATGATTGTCTGCAAACAGCCATCTTGCTGGCCCTCCCCCTTTGAAGAAGGATAATTTCAAGATGAGGTCATGACCTTGATTTAAATCCTAAGGCTGGATCAGTCCAAGAAGGCAAATGTCTCAGCATTTCCCAGACTGCTTCTGAAGGCCTGGAGAATCATGGCTCCTGGGAAGGCCAAGGAAGCTGGGTTCTGATGTCAGCAAAGGCTGGTGGACCACTGTACTCACCAGCAAGGAGTGAAGGCAGGCAAGCAAACAGCACTGCTCTCTCCTCAGACCACTTTTTTTCTGGGCCTTCACTAGAAGGTGCTGCCCACTAGAGGGGCTGGGGTTCCCCTCAGCTAATCCTTCCTGGAAATTCCATCATCAATCTCAGAGGCATGTCCCTTCCTTGATTTGAGATCCAATCAAGCTGACAATCAGGAAAAAGCATCACACTCTACATATGAACCTTAAGTCCCCTCCTGTAGTATCATCAAATACAATCTTATAGACTTGGTTTCCCTCACAAATGAGAATGTACTTGACAAATGAGGGACTCATTTCCCAACAAAAACGATGTAGCAATGAGACATGACTGTCAAAGTCATAGGTCTTTCCAGATAGCAAACCACCCACTTGTAAGTGTTCAACTTAAAAGAGCAATATAATAACCTACACAGACTTGGTCATCGGGGCAGGAAGGGGACAAGATCCTGTCATACAAAATGTATAGTCTATACATTAAAAGTGCCAGTCATCAAAAACTAATATCTCACCCACTCCTCCTTCAGGACATAGAGCCAGGACTCAAGGGATAAAAATAAGACTAACTGTTTCCAGTATTACAGTTAGTAACTCTCTCACAGAATTTCTTATTATTATCAAAAATGTTTCTACTAGAGCATATAAAACGGTTTAAGTAAACTGAAAGCTAAGACTGACAATTATATGTATTGGGCTTTCTAAGTCACTAAACCACAGAGAGAGGTTCTTGTACTGGCTGGGGTGACTAGTGAGATTGTTATAGGGAGATCAGCTTGCTGCTACACATTGGGGTCAACAAGGGCTGTGAGGAACCGAGGTGTTCTCTAGGTTGCCTCATCAAACTCTCCAATTTAACAGTGAGAGTTAGTAAGCAACTCAACTATGAAAGACTCACTCTTCCAGAATGAAGATCCCAGCTACAGAAGAAAAAACTCAAATAAGTTATAAATATCAACCACAGTACAAGGAAATTACCCAAGTTCTCTCCACTGCTTGTGCTGTGTATCTGTGTGTGTAGTAACTACTCTTTCCAAATCCACATGCCCTGTCACTTTATGCTAAAAGTGTTGGTGGTAATGATCTTTATGGTTAGCATTACAGAATATTGAGGAAGGATTATAAATAAACCCAGAAGAATTAACTCTAATAAAGATAATAGTAGCTGTTAAGACTTTGTGTCTCCCTTTGGGGGATAAGAAGGTGAGAATTTTGTGTCCAAAAAAATAGTTAGAAGCATAAATACATTTATATATTCAAATATATATAAACAAATAAAATGCATGGCTGAGCAGAAATTTAAGGCTGCATAGAAGGATGTGTAGGATGGTTGGTGGCTAAAACTGGACAGTGTACTGGTTAAGGATTTCTAAACTGAGTGTACCACGATCCTCACATCCAGCCTCACTTCCCCTCCCCTTGGTTTTTCCAGTGTTTCTCATCCATGACCAACGTCTACCTTAAAGACACTCTGCTTGAAGGACCTAGACTCATTTGATTTCCTAAAGGGACTTCACTGATCACCCAGCTGTATTAGTTTGCTTTTGTTGCTATGATAAAACACTGATCAAAGTACTTGGGAAGGAAAGGGTTTATTTGCCTTATGGTTTATAGTCTGTAATCAAGGTAACCAAAGCAGGAACTCAAGGCAGAAACTGAATCAGAGACCATGGAGGAGCCTGCTTACTGGCTTGCTTCCCACGGCTTTCTCAGCTACCCGTTTTCTATAGCCCAGGCTCACCTGCCTAGGATGGTGCCTCCCCCAACAGGCTTGGCCTTGCCTCATCAATTTGTAATCAATAAAATGCCCCCACAGACATGGCAACAGGCCAATCTGATAGAGAAAATCCTTAACTGAGATTCTCTCTTCCCAGGATGTCTAAGTTCATGTAGACAAAAACTAACCATCTTCGGTGGTTTGAAAGAAAACAGTCCCCAAAGGGAGTGGCACAATTAGGAGGGATGGCCTTGTTGGTGTAGGTGTGACCTTGTTGGAGTAGGTGTGGCCTTGTTGGAGGAAATGTCACTGTGGAGGCAGGCTTTGAGGTCTCTTTTGCTCAAGCTTCCCTCAGTGTGACAGAGACCACTTCCTGTTGCCTGTAAAATGTAGGACTCTCACCTACTTCTCCAGCACCATGTCTACCTGCACACAGCCACATCCCACCATGATGATAATGGACTGACCCTCTGAACTGTATAGCACCCCAAGTAAATGTTTCCTTTTATAGGAGTTGCCATGGTCACAGTGTCTCTTCACAGCAATAGAAACCCTACTCACACCATCCCATGAACTCTTGGTGTTTTTCTCTTCTACCTCTAAGCCTGTTTCTGTTGTTTGTTTCTAGGTGTACCCAGTTACCTTGCATTACTTGCTGGACACTGAATTTTGGAATAATTCATAGATAAAATTTGAGGATTATAAGAAAGATATTTCCCCAAAGAAGAATCAGCAGACTTGAGAGCTTTAGAATTTCAGACCTCCTTAATCCAAGTTCAAGGTCTAAGATCTCCTAGAGCTAATCAGAATGCTCCAAGCTTAGCTGTTGCTAGGCCAACTGCTTAACTGGGTTTACCCTTCCTCCTAAGTAGTCCTTCAGGAACCCTAGTCTCAGTTCCTACCTCCTCTCTTCCCCACAGCTCAAATTCTTAATTCCTAAGTCTTCAAACTGGCAAAAAAAAAAAAAAAAAAAAAAAAAAAAAGTCAACCTCTGCCAACTCTTCCAAACTAGCTAAGATATCCAAGTTCACTACACAGGAGTTCCTCTTTCCTCCCAGCAGTTTGTCTTTTGAACGTGAGAATTTGGAAATGTTTGATGTTGCTTTTAATTTTCTTCTATGAGAAGCTGGTTTGTTCTTAAGAAATCCTAAGTCGCCGAGTATAGTGGTCTATGCCTTTAATCCTAGCATATTGGAGGCAGAGGCTGGTAGAGCTCTATAAATTCAAGAACAGCCTGGTCTACACAGCAAGGTCCAGAACAGCCCGGGCTACATAAGAGACCTTGTATCAAGAAGAAAAGAAAAACAAAAAAGAAAAGAGAAAAGTAATCAGAAGTTAGTTTAAGCTTAGCACGCTGAAAGGGCAGCTGCAGATTTTGAGGAAAAATATCAATGCAAACAATTAAGGTTCTTTTCCTCTAAAGCACTGGCTCTCAACCTTCCTAATGCTGCAACCGACCCTCTAACACAGTTCATGTTGTGGTGACCCCCAACCATAAAATTATTTTTGCTGTTTCTTCAGAACTGTAATTTTGCTGCTGTTATAAATTGTAAATATTCTTGGAAGACAGAGGTGTGTTAGGGTTCTGACCCACAGGCTGAGAACCACTGCTCTACAGCAAGAGCAGAGCCATTGAGATGACACAGCAGGGAAGGGCTCTTGCTGTCAATCCTAACTACTTGAGTTCCATTCCCACAACCTTTATAATGGAGGTGGACAGCCAAGCTCTGCAAGCTGTCCTCTGACTCCATTTGCACACTGTAGCACAAGTACATCCACACATATACATACATACATACATACATACATACATACATACATACATACATACAATTTAACAAAAAAGAAAATCCAAAGAGACTCTTACAGCTTCTTGGTACATAATTTAAAACTTTCTTTTATCCAAAGTCAAGTTTAATTTCTCAAGCACTGTCAAAATGTCATATTCCATTCTGGATGTGAATGTATTTGTGAAAGATTTAGACATAAATACATAAGAAAGTAATAACTAATACTGTTTGCATAATTTTAACAGACAGAAACATAATGAAGTAGAAAGACTCATTGTTGCCCAAGTCCTGTTTAAGGGGTACAGAGAGAACTCTGAAGATAAAACTTTAACAATGTGCCATAAAGCATGGGACAGGTGGCATTTCAGCAGAGAAGAGTCGTGAGACAGAGGACCAGACGTTCTGCTGTGATAAAGCTCAAACCCAACCTCCCTCTGTTTCAGCTACAGTCCTGATGACAATGACCTTTAGTGTGATTGTATTACAATCCCTTCAGTTCAGCTCAACCATGTGCACAGAATTCTCAGTTCTGGTTTCTGCCCTATTTTAATTTTCACTAAAATCACTGTAAATCAAGCAAAAGGCTAATAATGGCAGCCCTGGATCTTAAGAGCCCTTCTCATTTTAGTACCCAAGTAGGGGACCTGCAACTTGTCACACATGTTCTTCTCCTGGGACAGTCTGACTGATTTGACAATGCTTCAAGAAGAAAGTAAACACCCTGGTGCATGACTAAGAAACCGAAACTCACCTCTGGTTAACAGAGTCCATAAGACGATCACTGGGTGAACACAGTGTAGTAACAGTAGGAGAAGAAAGCAAGACAGTCACAATGAACCACTGTGGCGTTTGAAAGAACATGGCCCCCAAAGGGAGTGGCACTATTAGGAGGTGTGGCCTTGTTGAAGGAAGTGTATCACTGTGGGGGCGGGCTCTGAAGTCTTTTTCTCCAGCTTCCCTCAGTGTAACAGTCAGTCGATTTTCTGTTGCCTGCAAGATGTGGCACTCTCAGCTCCAGCACTATGCTGCCATGCTCCCCGTCATGATGACTATGGACTGAGCCTCTGAAACTGTAAGCCAGCCTCAATTAATTGTTTTCTTTTTAAGAGTTGCCATGGTCATGGTGTCCCTTCACAGCAATAGAAACTCTAACTAAGACAACCACCACGGTCACAGAAAAGCAGTGCCAAGAACCATTCCTCATGGAGCTAGGAAGGGACTTGGTAAGTCAAGTGCTGGTGTGCAAATGAGAGCCCTAGCCCAAATCCCTAACACTAAGGCAAAAGCCTGGCACGGTGGCACTCACCTGTGACCCCAAGACTGCAGTGGGGACAGAGGCACACACCTGTAACTCCAAGACTGGGGTGGAGACAGAGGCACACACCTGTAACCCCAAGACTGGGGTGGAGACAGAGGTTCACACCTGTAACCCCAAGACTGTGGTGGAGACAGAGGCACACACCTGTAACCCCAAGACTGGGGTGGAGATGAAGGACCCCAGCCTAGGCAAACAGTGAGCTCCAGGTTCAGTAAGAGACTCTGTCTCAAAATGTAAGAAGAGCTGGAGAGATGGGTCAGTGGTTGAGAGCACTGGCGTTCTTCCAGAGGACCTGCTTTTTTTTCCTAGGCCCATAATCATCTGTGACTCCAGTTTCAGAGAATCCAACCCTCTTTTGGCCTCCTTAGGTAGTACATACATGTGGTACATGGGCAGGCAAAACACCCATACACAAAAAGCAAAATTACATGTTTTTTTCTAATTAAAAAGAATAAAATAGCAGCCAGGAAGTGGTGGCACATGCCTTTAATCCCAGCATTTGGGAGGTAGAAGCAGGCAGATCTCTGAGTTCGAGGCCAGCCTGGTCTCCAGTGTGAGTTCCAGGACAGCCAGGGCTACACAGAGAAAAATAAAAAAGAAAGACTAGAGAGCAATTGAGGAAGGCATCCGACATTGACCTCTGGCCTCCACACGCACCTACATACATGCTCATGCACACCTGTGTCTGTGCTCAGTTCACCGTATCACCAACTATAACGTTATGGCGGCGCCTGTCTCCACAGGGTGCAGGGAGAGCGGTTCCCCTGGCCTTTCTTCCACATCCCAGCCTCTCACTTCAGAAGCTCAGGTGGCTTTATGTATGTAAACAGCCTTCTCAGACCCAAGAGCCCTCTTACTTTTCATTATAAATTTTAATACAAATGATTATTTTGCAAGTTTGGTCATAATAAGTGTATTTTATCATTATTTGAAAGATTTCACAATGAAAATTAATAGCTGTAGTTTTTGTGGTTTTGTTTTTGTTTTTCCTATCCAGCAAACCAGGTTCAATAGAACACGTTTGCCTTGCAAAACCAGAAATTATCTTTTCAAGTAAGAATTTTAATTTAAACTTACTATACAGTCTTACAGCTAGCGGTACCATGTCATTCTGGAAAGGACCTGGGTTCTGGAAAACTTCTTTGTTTTGTATTTAATCCAGCGATTTATACAACTGCACCAAGGAACTGGTGTTAGATGTCTCCCAACATTCAACTTAAAACATTAGACATAATAAGCGGAATGGGGAGGAATCATAATTAAATGCCCAAAATGTAAACATGAGAAAGTAAACATGAAAACAAATCACTTTAAGAAATCATTTAATTACAAGAAAATTAGCCTGAAAATTGCAGACTTCTAAACAAACTGTCTATACGAAAACAACAGCTCATTTACCATTGGATTTTTATTTCTCCTTCAGATAATCCCATCTATTGAAGCCAGTCTTTCCTAGCAAGCATTAGACTACATGGGGTCTTTTCATGTTTAATATTCCATAAAATAGAACTCGCTTTCTTCCTGAAATGAGAATGATTTTGCTACAGAGAAACTTGAAATTGCTCTCTTCTGACTACTCCTACGAGCCCCTCCCGAAGGTAGTGAAAATCAACCACAAAGCGGCTGGTTTACCAACAGTTCCTGTCATTCACTTCGTTTTACCAGCCCAAGTACACATTCTGAGAAGAGCTCCCCAAGTCCCGCAGTTTCAAATTCCTTTTGTAACTCCTCCAGTGTTGAATACTCCTTGACTTCAAACGCCAGAAACCTGCATTATACAAGAGAAGCTCATGAATATGCGGAGATTTGTCAGAGGATAATTACCCATTCAGTTGCTTTTGCATCTGCAATAGTACTAAATTATACCTTTTGTGTTCCGTTTGTACTTTTGTTTCAGACAGTACACTAATCATTTTCTCTTTGCACTTCTTTCCACTTGAGTCCACATCTACTTTGGAGGTTTTCTGAAGAATCAGGTACTCCTAAACGATAATCAGTATGGTAAATGCAGAGCTTACTCTGAACGGCGCAGTCCTGTTCCAAAGGAGCCATAACCCACAAGCATTTTCCTGCTCAAACGTTCTCAGACTGGAGCAGTAAGAGAGTTACATGGTGTCTTTACAAGGTGGATGAACACTGTTCTGCTGAACACAGGCATAAAGAGCAGTAACAACAAAGTGCTCCCCTTTAAATCTGGCCTGGACAGCTACCAGAGTGGGTTATTTAAACTCTCAATAAGTAAATCAAAAGCTGTTTAAAGCAGTTATTTAAACTAGTTATTGAAGCTCAACCTCTGCCTTAGATAACGACTCCACACAACCAGATAGAACAGGATCCACCTCCTGGTGAAGCTGGGACTTGGGAATGAAGGAGCAGACACAGCACTTCCAGGACTGGCTGCCTTGCGGAGCATGGAACACCGCCGCACAGTAACAGCAACCACTGGTATCACCAAGCCAGCCAGAATGGAGCCATCAGGCACACACCACTTCTGCCCACCTAGAAATGCACCTGCACATTCCTGACCCTAGTACACAATCTGATAAACAATTTTAACAGAGAAATCCATGTGAAATGACATTTTAGAGAAAGCTATAAAAAATTATTTCTCTGAACTAGTGCAGCTGTACTCATAAGAACAAATACATGTCAGTAATTCATGACTCTGTCTGAATAATGACTGTAAAACACTGCATTTATCCTAATGTGCCTGAGCCGGTCACAGACAACCAGAGTCTTAGGCAAATGTGAGCAAGGAACTTTGTATCCATTTTTGTCCACTAGTATGTTATCCTCAAGGGCCAACGTTCATAGATAGATACAGATTGCCTCAAAATCTGTGGTTCCTTGGCTAGGCCCCACTGCAGGCTATAGGCCAAATCTGGCTTCTTTCTCTATCTATGCAAGAACCCAGAATGGATCTGGTTAAGCAAATGTCAAAGGAGGTTTGGAGTATGAACCCACCTTGGAAAAACTTGGGGCTGTTATTCTGCAAAGCTTTAAGATCACAGGCTGTTCCTGTTAAATCTGGTTTAAATAAAATCTTCCGTAACTGTGCCTGACCCATTCTGACAGTGTAAGACTTACTAAGTGATCTGTAGCTCTTTTAAGGTTTAAAACATAATAAGCAGGTTTCCTTGTCTAGCTCCTCATAGAACAGGCTAGGGGGCTTTGGGTTGAGAGCTTGGAAGCCTGAAGATGATGGCTTTGAAAGCAGCTGCTGAGACAAGCCAGGTGGAAAGAAGTCGGGGAAGAGGTGACAGGCTGACAGTCCTAAGCACCCTGCTTCTACAGAGGCTCGCTCTCCGCTGTAAGGGACAAGCCTTCCTACACCACGGACACAATGCTAAAGGGTCAGGGTGCACTTTTAAGTGCCTGCAAGTTAGGAATTCTGCAGACTACTCACAAACAGACTTCCTGCTGTGCTGAGCTATGGAAAAAATTAATATGTACGAGCTTTTAGTGCTCATTTATACAGTTGCAAGTTATCATTAATACAAAACAAATACACGTCATAAGACTTTTTTTCAAAAACTGGTGCTGGTGCTGGAGAGAGCTCAGAGGTTAAGAGCACTCAGTGCTCTTTCAGAGGACCTGGGTTTGATTGATTCTCAGTACCCAAATGGCAGCTAATAGCTGCCTGTGACTCCGGTTCCAAGGGATCCTACACCCTCTTCTGGCTTCCTCAGGCACTGCACATACATGCCACAGGCAAAACACCCATACACATAAAAAAAATACAAATGAATATTTTTTAAAACTACTGCTTTAAGTGGCATAATATTTACAACATAATACATATTTATAATCTTATACTTACTTTGCAAGTTTATGGCTGTTGTAGGAACTAGATATTCATTTTTACGAAGAACTAGGGGGTTGGCTAGAGAAATGACTCAGTGGTTAAGAGCATGGCTACTCTCACAGAGTACCTGGGTTCAATTCCCACATGATAGCTCACAGCTGCTGTGGGATGGTCTGTATGTCAAATGCTCTGATTGGTCAATATATAAAACACTGATTGGCCAGTGGCCAGGCAGGAAGTATAGGCGGGACTATCAGAGAGGAGAATTGAGAGAACAGGAAGGTGGAAGGAGACACAGCCAGCCGCAGCCATGACAAGCAGCATGTGAAGATGCTGGTAAGCCATGAGCCACGTGGCAAGGTATAGATTTATAGAAATGGATTAATTTAAGATATAAGAACAGTTAGCAAGAAGCTTGCCACAGCCATACAGTTTGTAAGCAATATAAGTCTCTGTGTTTACTTGGTTGGGTCTGAGCGGCTGTGGGACTGGCGGGTGACACAGATTTGTCCTGACTGTGGGCCAGGCAGGAAAACTCTAGCTACAAATGGCGCCCAACGTGTTGGCAAAAGTTTCCACCTAAAAACCTGAGTAAAAAGATTCTAAAACGGAGCTAAAAACAGTTCCTAGTTGTCTCTTTCAAGTTAGCGGCAGCCTGTGTGTTTGAGCTACTATGGCAGGTTCCTGGCGTGCACGCTGGACCTGCAGTATGGCGAGAATGAGGCCTCTGCAAGTGGCACACTAAGCTGTGTGGTGGATTTAGCCTTTGCTAGTACAAAACAAACAAACAAACAAAAAAGAGGTTTCTGGGCTACACGCTGCTTTGATAGAAGCATAGACCCACTATTTCTGAGAGTTGATGTCTCCCAGAGCTGGCAGGAAACGTACCACCACCATGTTAGGAAGCTGAAGTGGGAGGAGCCAGCAGCCACAGCGCCATTTCAGTCTTAGAATGCTGCAATTTAAAGCGATAGGCTCAAAGTAATATAAAAAATAAGCCACGTAAAGATGGCTACCACACAGAGAATCTGGATTATGTTCTCTTTGATATTTGTAACTGAAGAAAAACATTTGATTACAAAAGCTGTTGAGTTATGCCAAAATGTATATTTTAAGGGTACCTTGACTTCAAAATTTGGATGTAAGGATATGTTGCTTTGGAAAGGAGGCTCTGCTTTTATTTCCACAGAAAGCCAGAGGCTATGGATTTGTTCCAGATTAAGATACATCAGGTTTGACCAGCCAAGACCCCCTGAAAGGTCTCCGATGACACCAAGGCCCAGATGATCCAACATCCAGAACCGTTTCAAGGCAACTGGCTCAGACGATACACCCTCACGGACTACTCCATAATCCTAAAATTTTCTTTGTGTCCCCATAAGATATAGTGCCCCCCTCCAGCAGGAAGTAGTAAGAGAAGCTACGCCCTAATTCCCAAATACACCAAGCTAGCTTTGGAGATTTGTAAAAGTTAAAACCTTCCTTTTAAAAAAAAAAGAAAAGAAAAGAAAAGGGAAAGTGCTGTGGGATGGTCTATATGTCAAATGCTCTGATTGGTCAATAAATAAAACACTAATTGGCCAGGGGCCAGGTAGGAAGTATAGGCAGGACTAACAGAGAGGAGAATTGAGAGAACAGGAAGGTGGGAAGAGACACTGCCAGCCGCCGCCATGACAAGCAGCATGTGAAGATGCTGGTAAGCCACGAGCCACGTGGCAAGGTATAGATTTATAGAAATGTATTAATTTAAGATGTAAGAACAGTTAGCAAGAAGCCTGCCACAGCCATACAGTTTGTAAGCAATACAAGTCTCTGTGTTTATTTGGTTGGGTCTGAGTGGCTGTGGGACTGGCGGGTGACACAGATTTGTCCTGACTGTGGGCCAGGCAGGAAAACTCTAGCTACACACAGCCATCTGCAACTTCAGTCCCAGGGAATCCAACACCTTCTTCTGGCCTCTGTGAGCACCAGGCACACAAGTGGTACACAGACAAACATGCAGACAGAATACCCATACACATAAAACAAATAAATAAAAATTAAAGAACTTAAAAGAAAATAACACCAAAGTGCCACTTAACATGGCAATGGGTAAAGCAGAAACACCATGCTTCCTCTCCCCCACCGCTATAAAGCACACTCAGAGATACCCCAGGCTTGGCAGAAGGGAGCAGACACATAGTGTACATGCAGCTTTCTGGCACCTTGATGCTGTTCCTGTCTCCTTGCAGTAGGAGCAGTATTGTTCTGCCCGCGAACATCAGTCTTCCTGTCAGCCTTAACTCCGAAGCCCACTTCTCCACAGTCTTGACGTATCTAGTCCTTGCTCTCATGTGATCTAAATGCAACAGAGTTATCCACAACCCGTCATCCACAGCCGGGCTTTCCGGCCCAGGACACTTCTCACTGATGCTCGAAGTCTCTGGTTGGCTGAGGACATGTCGGAGATTCTCTTGAATCCAGAGAACCAGTTCGTGAATCATAGGCTCTGACAAAAGCTTTCTGGCTTCTTCAAGTACCTTCTCCTTCACGGTAACACACTGAGCCCTGGTCAGATGTTCGGAGCTAACGGAGACGCCGGGTAGACACAAAGGGTAACCAGCTGGTAAATGGAACACCAGCTCTAAGGGCACATCCTCACCCACAAGTCCTTCAGCTGTTGTGTGAATTCTAAATACAGCCCCATCTGTCTCTGGAAGACATCCAAAAATAATTATTAGCTGTACATAATTCAATCTCAATGGAATACTGATCAGTTAAAATTTCCCTTTTAAATCTCAATTTATTTCTCATGGGAAAATTGAGTTATTTTATGAAGAGACATATAATGCAAAGAAAGCCATGACTTACAGGTCATTTCCCCAGCCATCAACACATATGAACAGCACCGCGCAAACCTACTTGCAATTTACACTCTTTATCAACCGTTTTTATTAGGTTATCAAAAAAGTAGTTCTGATTCATTTCCTTCTAGCTACATTTCACTGATAATTATGAAAATCATGAATCAACTCTTACAAGTGTTCAATGGAGCAGTAATGTGTACAGAAAATATGAGAGAAGTCCACTCGAAGTTACTTATGGTAAGTCTCATGGAGCCCTGGGTGTGGCACGGTTATGAGAAACTGGTGGCTGGACGTGATACTGGAAGTGAGTGGACACACTCTTCTGACTCAAATGCATTCCTTCAAGTGTAACGTGAAGGCAGCAAGATGAACTGAAACAGCGGAGACATCCATTTGGCCTCTGGGGCTCCCTGAGAAGGGCGGAAGCACACCTAGGAGATGAGATGAAATATTCTGCTCTCTTTCAGATTTGCTCGGCTTCACCACTCTGATGTGTTCCACATCACTTCACCCCACTTTCCAAAAAGTTGATAACGTGTCAGGCTAATTCATTCTGCAGGGGGCAGAAGCGCCCAGATCAGAGAGCGGGGAAGGGAGCTGGCTCCAGATGCGTGGCTGTGAGGTGAGCCTGCCTCTCTGCCTTTTCCCATGTGCCCTTGTTCTATTTCTCAGCACAGAAGCGGCCAGACCCCGTATCTGGATGGCTGCTTCACAGCCTCGGCTATGGAGACCTGAATCCATCCCCCATTTTAAAGACCCTCACAGAACATTAAAATCACGTCTTAGCCACCTGATGCCAATAGCATATAAAAGCCATTGTCACACAGATTCATACAGGACCATGCACATCTGTTACAGTTTTTCTTTAATGGATGCAAATGCCAGCTACAAGAAACTACTATGTTCAGACATCATCCAGAATCACAGCCAGTAACCATTCCAAAGATCATATAATTTTTTCTTTTACATATTTAATGTATATACTATTTTAAAAAATAAAAAAAAGTCTTCTAAACCTAACAGCATATATGCTTCTGAAACCTATCACACTCTTCAAATCTCTTTGTTGTGGTGATATATTGTGTCCCCCAATATATTGTGCACCCTAATAAAGCTTATCTGAGGATTAGAGGAAAAAGCCAGCCATTAAATCAAACACAGAAGTCAGGCAATGGTAGCACACATCTTTAATCCTAGCATTCAAGAGGCAGAGATTCATCCGGATCTCTGTGAGTTCAAGGCCACACTGGGAACAGAGCCAGGTGTGGTGGCACATGGCTTAAATTCCAACACTAGTTAACCGTAAAGGCCTGGAGGTCTGTACAGACAGACAGGAAGTGACAGAGCTGGGCAGAAAGAAGAAGTGATGTAGCTGGGCGGAGAGAGGAAGTGAGATGCAGAACAGAAAGGCATATAGGTGTGGATACACAGGAAGTAGGTCTCTCTGGAGGCTGAGGAGTTAGTAAGGTGAGGTTGGCTGTGGCTTGTCCTATTTCCTGATCTCTCAGTTTCTCACCCCTATATCTGGCTCCAGGTTTTTATTAATAAGACCGTTTAGCAATTCGTCCTACACTTTGTTCCTCTTTCCTTTCTTCTCCTACTACTAATATTACTGTTATCATTGGCATGTGTGTAGGTCAGAGAACAACTCAGGACGTCAGTTTTGTCTGAGAGGATTCTGGGGTTGAACTTGGGATTGTCAGACCCATGTGCAAGCACCTCTGCCCAGTGACACATCTCACCAGCTCCAAGGCTCTCTTTTCTTTCATTGGGCTCATCTTTTTAAAGACATATTTTACTGTCAAAATAGGCTCCCAAAATATCAGGTCAATGAGTATCTTTTGCTGTGTAGGGCTGTTATGGACCTGCAAACGACACAGGATCACCAGACTGAACAAACTCATCAGCAATCACCCCACAAGTCTGCATTCTCTCTCAAGGAGGGGGCAGAATCTTTAAAAAATCTTCATTCATTCGTCACTCAACAAGCATCAGGCACATGTTCACCCACCCACTGTGCTGCTGGGAAAACAATGGGTAAGACACAGATCTGTCACAGTGTTTTAAAACATGACATAAAGGGCAGACAGATCTTCCCAGACTTCTATACCTGCAAAGCCTTCACTTAGAGATACATGAGTATAAAGTTTCTTTTTTCTTTCTTTTTATCTTTTTCAGGATTTTTGTTTTGTTTTTGGTTTGCTTTGCAGTTTTGTTTGTTTGTTTTGTTTTGTTTTTAAGACAGGGTCTCTCTAAATTGTCCTGGCTAGCCTGGAGCTCACTATGTGAACAGGCTGCCTCCCAAGTGTTGGGATTAAAGGCATGAGCCACCACACCCAGTTTTAAGCATGCGTGCATGTGTGTGTAGTGGAAGATAGTCCCCCATGATCTCTCTCAGGGTCTGTGGGATATTGCTACCTTTGCTCAAACAGCCTTGGAAGTTAGAAAGGCTTTCCTCTGGGTCAGAAAGCAGGCGTTTTCTGACCAGCACAATAAAGATAGCATAGTCTTTTAAGACAATAAGGAAAATTCTAGAACTTTCATAAGACTGGAAGGGTTATTTTTTATTAAATGTATTTACCAGATGCACAGAAACATTACATTTCTACACATTTTTGTGGTGTTTATCATGGTATTTTGGTACCCTTTAAGGCTTAAATCAAGGTAAATGTACTGTGGGGTTCTTAGGTTCAGCGTCCCTCAGCTGTGACAAAGACCCATGGTGTGCAGATGTGCACGTACACCCAACCTGCTCACCACCTCGTGCATTACAGTTGGGATGTAAAATGCACGCCACGGGCACATCTATTTGCACACTTGGTCTCCGGTGGGTGGTGCTGTTTTGGAGGTTGTAGACCTTTAGGAAGGTGGGGCCCTGCTGGAAGAAGTGGGTCTCTGTGACAAGGGACTTGAAGCTTATAATCTGGCCCCACGTCCTGTGTAATCTCTGCTCCTGCTGCCACAGCTGGGAGCCCTTCCCGCTGCCACGCTTCCCCCACCATGAGCCAGAATAAATCCTTGTTCTCTGCCATTTTCTTCTGCGGTATCTTACACCCTGAGATGCAGAACCAGGAGAATCTATGCACACATGCTGGGTGTGCAGTGAGCAGTACTGTCTACAGCCACTAGAGGGTGCTGTCTCCTTACTGCTGCAGCCAGGGACGCTGCCCCAGCACAGAGGCTGCAGCTGCTGAGCTGCTCAATCACTTGGCTCAGTCGACCTTTTACCTTATTGCTTGCTCCTTCTTCTCTCTGAGAAAGAAGTGTCTTTCTTCCACAGGCAATCCTACCACCCCCCCCCGTTTTGTTCTAATCATTATAACTTCTTGTGCATTTCCTAACCCTCCCTGCCTCTTTCCCTCACTTAGAAAATGTTCTAAAAAACAAACCCAAACACAGCAAAAACCTAGTGCTAATTCCACAAAAAGCTTCAGACCCATCTCTCTCCACCCCTTCATCATCAATCTCCATAAAATATCATTCTAACCACCAATTCCATTTTCTCATAAACCAGCCTCCCCGTGACTGCTTAAACTGTCACTTCTGACGCCATTTCTTTCTGAAGTGTTATTCACCTATGACCTCTAACATGCTATGAAGAATGGGGAGAACTTAGGAGGTCTGGATTGCTTAAACTCTGCACATTCCCAGGCAAGGCTGTCTTCAGGACTGTTCCATGGCTACCTATGGAGAGACGAGCCTGAATCCTTAGAATATTCTGCCTGATAAGTGTGTTTTGTATGCTTGGGGGCTTTGGTCCCAGACCTGCTGAATGATTTATGCTTAACTGTGGGACTGTCATGAATCTTCCTGTTCTAAGGTTGAAGTCAGCCATACAAGTGTGTGTGTGCCTATGAGAGCCCTGATAAAGATGACATCTCAGTGTCCCAGGCCACTAACATCGCTGCTCTCTGAAGCTTTATTCTCAAACATTACTAATCAGCTCATAACTGCTACTGTGCAGGAAAAGGTGCCCTTTCCCATTGACAACACTTCTCACAGACCATCATTCCATGCTGCTGTAAGAATTGGCATGCTTCTACAAATCTACCCAAGGATCACATCCCCAGAAGCTTGCTCATGGATTCTCCTGTATCCTCTTCACTGATCCCCGCCCCCCACCCCCCACTAGTATATAACCAAATGGAACTGAGTTTAACAGATTTCCTGAGTCCTGTAAGTCCTTGTAGCAAATCACTGAGGTTTCCCCACCACTTACCCCTCTAACACTGATCTTACGATGCCCATCATACTCTGAACTTATTATGGTATTTTCAGATCCAAAATTATTATACTTAAACCAAATTAACTTTTGCTCTACCTTGAAGTATTCCAACTTTGTTTCTGAAGAGTAATATTGCCATCCCAAAATGGGTTTAATAAGAAACAAATTTTATGGTTATATTGGCCTTAAATCTATGCCTTTGGCTTATAACCATGTATCACATGAGTGCAGAAGTCCTTGGACCTGTGGCACGCTAAGTAACAGACCTAAGAATGTATGCACACTGTTCCCCTGAACCTGTGAGTATAACTCTCCTGCATGCCAAAGGGCCTTTGCAGACATGAGTAAGGATGGTGGCATGGGGAAATTGTCCTGAATTACTGAAAAACACCATTCTCAGTGTCCTTAAAATGGGGGAGGGGTAGATAGAGAAGGAGATTTTATCGGGGAAGAAAGAAACAGATCCACTGGGACATGAAGCTCTGTTTAGGGTTTGGTAGAAAGGAAGAGAGCCCTCAGTGATGCAGCACAGGTATACAGCAAGAAGGCTGAGAAAGGCCAGCAAGCAGACTCCCCAGGGGCTTGGACACAGCCAAGAGCATCACTTCCAACAACTTGATTTCATCCAGACTTCTGACCTGAATGTCGGTGCCACGTGTGAGGACTGGCTGCAGCAGCCACGGGGCTACTGTGGTACGGATGCTCTGCTACAGGAAAGCCAGCATGTCCCAGCCCAGTGCACGGCAGGAAGCGAGGGGCAGCCCAGGGAAAACGGTTGAGAGGCCAGGCAGATGCTTACCAAGTTTCCTTTCTCTTTCTGGTAGTCTCTGGTCCCAGTCAGCAAACAGCAGCAATGGGAGCGGAGCACGCTAGTTCTCACTTCAGAAAACTGGGGAAGGAAACCTCTACTTACACACTCAGAAGAAAAATGGCTTTGATTCTTGACACTACCGAGTCGCCATCTTCCTAGTTGATCTCCCTGGCCAGTGTCTGCCCTCCCCACACTGAACTGCAGACTAACTAAGGCTGCACAAATGGCACCATCTGCCTGAGAACCTGAGAACCTGAGAAGGCCTGAACAGACCCCATTCTGATGTCAAGTGTGATGTTGTTACCTGGTCTAAGCCTTCTTCAAGTTCATATCCACATTCACTATTTGCACAAGTTACTCTGCCTTGAACAATATTGATGTTATAACTACAACCCAAACTGAAAGACACTCAAATCTCACCCTTCCTAGCCCAGGCACACTTACAATACCAGAACTGAGGAGGCTGAGGCAGGAGGATCTAGAATGTGTGGCCAGAGTGGGCTACATAGGCAGGCTCTGTATCAAGACAATCAAACCTTAACCTTTCCTAAAGACACACGAAAGAAATCATGTTTCCAACACACCAAGATGACAGAAGTCTGAACTACAGCAACTGAGTTCGACCCCAGATTCCACCCCAATTCTATTCCAGAAGTTTCTCTCCGCTTCATCGCCTACGACACATGAGAGATACACAGTCCCATCACAGTGACGCTAGGAAAAGTAAACAAAATACATGAGAAGGAGTTCTTCAGGGTTTACTTAGCACTCACCGAGAAACCATTTACAAACCATATCCAACTCACGTTCTCTGTACTTGCTTTCTTTTTTCCAGTTTTTACATAGCCTCAAAGACTTCGCACACAAAAGCACTCCCGAGCCTCCTACACGCTCTTCATACTTCAAGAGACGGGGATTTTCTTTGCTCCTGCTCCCAGGCATTCACCACAAATACGCATGCGTAAATGCTTGTTTTGTGCTTCAGCTAGATTTTCACATGGTCTAAATGTCCTTATAGAAGGAAAACAACAACTAAAAAGAATGGAAGGTAAAGGTGGCACTCCCATCCTTTGGTAGTGAAGGTCAAGGCTGTGTGGGTTTGAGAGAGGTGAGTTCAGCCCTGACAATCAGCAGATGACAACCAGGTCACTCACTGTAACGATTTTGCAAGAGGGTGGAATCCAATCTGAACATCGTGTCAAGGAAACACAAAAACCCACTTGGAAGCTATTGCAAGCCCATTATGTGATGCTGGGTTCCTAGTCCTCTTATTTTGCAACCTTTAAGTCTGTGAGACTGTTTCCAAACTGCAACTCCATTAATAATGAGCACTGATCACAGCAATGTGCTCTCCATGACTTCCCCAGGAAAACGGACAACACCAGCTTCACCTGCATCAGAAGGGCCCTGGCACATTGTCTTAGGGTTTCTATTGCTGTGAAGAGACACCATGACCACAGCATTACAAAAGAAACATTTAATTGGGGTGGTAGCTTACAGTTCAGAGGTTCAGTCCATTATCATCATGGCAGGACATGGCGGCATGCAGGCAGACATGGTGCTGGAGAGGTAGCTGCTACATGTTGATATGCAGGCAACAGGAAATAGACTCTCACTGGGCATGGCTTGAGCATACACACACACACACACACACATACACACACAGGAGACCTCAAAGCCCACCTCCACAATAGCACACTTCCTCCAACAAAACCATACCTACTCAAAAAAGGCCACACCTCCAAATAGTGCCACTCCCTTGGGGGTCATTTTCTTTCAACCACCACACACATGCACATATGAAGGGAATGTGAACCCCTCCACCACCTGGACCACCACCACTCAATTGTTTTGAGTATGAGCTGGATCCCACCCATACCTTTGTTCTGGATGCTCCAACTGTTCTTTCTCAACACATAGACCTTTGGCTACTAACTTTTCCCACACCAGCCCCATCACTACAGAGAAACGTGACACAGTGTCAAGCCCACCCCTGCAGAGCTTATTCTGATCATCAGTGATCTTCAGTGAAAACTGGAGCTAAGAAAACCTCTCATCAAATCGGGAAGGTGTCAGGTGACCACATCAAACTTGGCACCTGGTCTAACACATGGGATGGAGAGGAACAGAAAATCGCTGATTTGGTCAATCCTCACTCTTCTCCCACAGCTAGGAATATGGTGTTTACACGATTTGTATCCCTAAGAGATTGTAACACACAGTGCCTCTTCCTGCGAACTTCCTCTAACATCTGAGTGGCCAGAATGTGAACAGAGTACCTCAGATTCTTAACATAAATTAATCCCTACTAAACTGAACCCACTTGTTCAAGCCTTTTCAATTCAAGACCTCAAGAGCTGTCCCTCAGGTCAGCCTGGGCCTTCCTGGACGGTCTTACAGAGAAATGCAGGCCCCCCGCATTATTCTCTGAATTCTACTGGAGACAGGAGAAACTTATTTGGTGGAGGCCAGGAAAGAAATGATGGGGTACAAAGTTACACCCTCAAACCCAAACCACCACTGACAGTGTGAGTGCTAGCCACACAACCTGCTACACTCGGTCTGCTCTGATAAGGCCCTTACCTTGCTCACAGTTCCCAGCTGTGAGCATCAAACATCCCCCGATTTCAATTGCCCAATTGTTCTACTCTCCAGTGAACCTTCTAGTAACAAAATGTCCTAAGTTGTTACACCGAATTCTTTTATAATTCAATTACTTATTGATGCCAGAACACTGAATTAAATTAATTAGGAGGCATGGCTTGAAAGTCATGCTCAATTTAACAGCAGATAAAGGGCCACAGTGTTCTCAATATTAAGACCCCTCTCTCTCTCTCTCTCTCTCTCTCCCCCCCTCTCCTCCTCTCCCTCT